>JANHFT010003192.1:62507-77518 GCA_032467955.1 Pseudoxenodon macrops | reverse complement strand
GGTGGGGGGTGGGGGGCGGGGCCAGCCAGGAGTGAGGTTCTCCGAATTGCACAGAATCTTAGCTAGAGATTCTCCCGAACCCCTGCGAGCCCCCAGCAGCCCACTCTGAGTATAACAGAGTTGGAAGGGACCGTGGAGGTCTTCTAGACCAACCCTCTACTCAAACAGGAGATCCCACCAGACAAATGATTGTCCAATCTCTCCTTAAAAACCTCCAGAGGATATCGAAGGCTTTGATGCAACCTCAGAAACTGGTCAGAAATAGAGGTAATTCAGAGGTTCTTGGAGAAGGGGAGATCCACATAGACATGAAAGACACTTACAGCTGGGCCAGTTGGGCCAGGTGGTCCTGGAGTCCCGGGTGGTCCTGGAGGCCCAGGTAGCCCTGGAGGCCCTTGGATGCCTGCTTGTCCTTGTTCACCCTGAGGTTCATTGAGAATAACATTGCTATAAACACAGCTAAATAACATGGGAGCACAAATAACAACCTAAGCCAAGGAACACGGGTAAAGCCAAACAAGGTCTTGTTAGAAAGTCTATGAAGGGGGTTTCCAAAACTCAGGCAAAGAATAACTGTGGATTGGCTAATAGTGCATTCCCACATTTTAAAAAGCTTCCATTACAAATATAGGTTGGATGGGAAACCGAGTGCAAATAAAAAAACAACCATCCAATAAAGTGCTACAACTTTATTTGAATTTTTCTGTATCTAATGCTGAAATTCACATCGCACGAATTTTTTGTAGGTATGCATTTGAAGTACCCTGGTGGTAAAAAATCTACTTGGCAAATTAAGTGGCTATACTTCTACTGTGCCCATGGAATTCCACCTTTTGATCATGCAGTCTTTTATGCAATGCCAGAATGGTGACATGGAACCATCTTCAATGAATCCGAACAGATTCATATACAACGGAGCATTAAAATTTTAATGTAGCTCCAATCAATGGTTAAACATAGCCTATGACATCTGGTGAGGGTGGTGTTTGGTCTTTGATTATTCCTCCATCCGTGATAAGCCGTGGTGACACAGTGGTTAGAGTGCAGTACTGCAGGCTACTTCTGCTGACTGCCAGCTACTGGGTCAAGGTTGACTCAGTCTCCCATCCTTCCGAGGTGAGTAAAATGAGGACCCAGATTGTTGGGGGCAATATGCTGACTCAGTAAACCGTTTAGACAGGGCTGTAAAGCACTGTGAAGTGGTATATAAATCTAAGTGCTATTGCTATCCAGTAGGGTTCCGGATGGATCCTGGAAAGCAAGGCCAGTCCAGGCCATCGGTACACATAAGCATATCACAATGTCACTGTAACAAGAGACTTTGCATGAATGAGTCTCATCTACCAAAGCACATAGAACATTATCCCCGAAAATGAGGATGATGTGCATTCTGCTATGGAGACTTCAGTCTATTGAAGGATGCTATTGCTGGGCAGCTGAGATGGTACAGGACTTGTTAGATGTCCACGTACGAAATCTCTGCAAGTCCCAATTCTGCTATTTGTATAACTGTCTCTAAAGTCAGTGATGGCCCAGTAGATGTGGTCAAGCATGAAATTTGTTTATATTTTTGTGAAATGGTGGTATTATCCACTATCGTATTAGAATAACATTCTCCGCAACTAAGAGTTTAAGGCTGAAATTTTGTTCCCATTTAATTAGGACCAAGACATTTGTTTGGAAGAGTCATTTCAATAATTAATAGGACACACAGCTCTAAACATCTATTGGACCATCACTGGAAATTCTAGGTTATTCTTGGCTATGTAGTTGCGTCTCCAAGCATATAGCAGCAGGAGCTGTGTTCTTCCCATTTTCCTATCTCTGCAAATCGTTGATCTAAAAAACCTGATCAAATATACTTTGGTAAGCCGACTGTTTAGAACTATGGGTAGTGAACTACCTTTGCTTAGTAGATTGTATTGTAAAACAGATCGGTTCCAATAAAATCAAATTAAACCGTCTTTTAAAAAAAGCATTATATTCTTGCTCTGCAATACTCTTTCTTCTAAGATCTTCTAACAATACTTTCAAGACAAATAACCACTAAATGTGTTCATGCTTAGCTGCTAAACTAAGCATGCAAATGCATTAAAACCCGATCTGTCAATTCGGTGAAATGGGGAATGGGACTGTATCGCCAGAGAATCTTTGCTTTTTCTAGTTTTAATGAAACCCTCTCCCTAAAGAAGACGGGAAGCTGATTAATTACCAGTTTCAGAAATGAACAGACCAGGAGTAGGAGGAAAAGGAGAAGGATACCTGGAAGGTGCGTCTCTTTATGACTGGGGGCGGAGCCAGTCGCACTGAATTGAGAAGAGGCAACAGCTGAAGACCGAGCCAGAAGGTCACGGGGAAAGGCCAAAGGTCACAAGGCAAAAGATGTCAGTAGGGCATCAAAAGTCAAACAGAGCAGCCAGGGAAGAAAATGGAAACAGGGGAAAAAGTAAAATAACCAAAGGAAGGAATAAACGCAAGTCTGAGTTCATCAATATCAAAGAAGGGGGAATGGAAAAAGCGTTGTCATTGGGCACCTCGTGGCAAGCCTCTGAGCCAATCGGTTTCTGTTTTCCATTTTACTTCCACAACACGAATGTTGCTGAAGCAGCTTCACTCTTCACAATTTAGAGCAGGGGTGTCCAACTTCGGCAACTGTTAAGACTTGTGGACTTCAACTCCCAGAATTCCCTAGCCAGCCATGTCTGTTCCATGCTGGCTGGGAAGTTCTGGGAGTTGAAACCTTCGCAAGTCTTAAAGTTGTCAATATTGGACATCCCTGATTTAGAGTATTCCCAATTTCTAGTCGTATAATCTGGAAAATTTAAAATGAATTCACCAGTTCATTCAGCCAAGTTCCACTGCAATACAACATAGATTCCTTAGTTCTTTCTCAGTCTATCAAAAATGCTATTGCTGTTAGGAAGTATCTGTACCACATTATCTGTACTTTCCTATTTTAATTATATATACACTTCTCTTTGGAAGGGAACATCTGTAACTCAGATTGATCTATGGAGTTATTGGTGTTTTTCAAGATTAGTTGTTGGCACATGTTTTATTACTCAACTAGTTAACAGCAGTGTGAGTGAGTACAAACCCAACACTTATTCAGACTGATGGTGTTACCTAGTTGGGTAGTGAATGTCCTAAGCAGACCAATTCAGGGAATTACTTTCTTTGCTTATCAACAAAGATGTCCTTCTTTACGGTTTTGGAGCTTTCTTTCATGAGGTCTTCCTCTTTTTCTTAGTAGTCTTACGATATTGATCCAAGCAACAGGAGCCTTGGATGGCAAGCTCCAAGGGCCAACATTTGGAATTTAACATGTAAATAAAATAAGCAGAATTGGTGCAAAAAATATGGAAAGGGTTCAAGTATAATTCCTCAACCCTCAGTCAATTCCATGAATGACACAGGAAGATTGCACCATTGAAATGCAAATAGCAATCCCTTAACTACCCAAAAAATATGTTTTTGTTTAACCAGTGATAACTTTTTAGGAAACAAAGACAATGGAAAGCACCTCTTTTCAGCAAAGGATCCAGCTCTAAGATTACTTTTGGAGTGGATCCTGAAAGGCTGCATAAAATGAAATTCACATAGGGCCTATTGCCTATAACTCAGTTAATCCAGGCTACAAATGAGTCAAAAGTTACTAAAAGTTCTGGCAGGATTTAGTCACGCTAACCGGATCCAGATTTTTAAAAATGCAAAACCTTCACCCACTTCCTCCAAAAGGAGACTTGTAAGTAGTTCATGAGCTCTTGCACAAGCTGGCAAAATTGCATTACATGATAGACTCATTTTCTATTGGCCAGGCAGAAAACAATTGATGCATTTCTGCCATTGTAGCCAATATTTCAGAGATGTGTTTGGTGCTTCCAGGCCCTGGCAGTGAGTTCTGTAATGGGGAGATCTGCTTTTTCAGCAGTTATTTCTCTCCAGCTCTTTGAAAGGTTAAACTGCCATGGGTTAAAGGATTGGGTTTAGGTGTTCCAGAGGTGGGTTCTTGACGGTTCGGTCTGGTTCTACTGAACCGTTAGTAACTTGGCAGCCCGGTTCAGTAGAACTGTTAGCAACCCGGGTCTGCCACGTCTCTGAGCTGGTTATTTTGACGCCGCCATCTTGGATTTTACTTCTGCGCATGTGCAGAAGCTTTTTTTAAGCACTGTGCATGCGCGCACGCAAAGCGTGCCCCTGAGCGAACTGGCAGTAAGAAGATTTAGAACCCGCCTCTGAGATGTTCATTAATGAGATGGGATTATTTGACTCTGTGGATACCTGGGTCTGAAATTTAAGTCCCTGCAGGTTAATTATTTGTTAACTGGTTTTTTAAAATGTTGCTATAAACTTTTTCCCCCTTGAGAACTCAGCTCAATAAATTATTTCAGTTTTTCTCTTGCTAAACATGATAAGAAGTAGCCACTTCTTGGTTTTCTATTCTCTTCAGCAATCCAAAGATACCCAAAAATCATGTCCCAAATTATTTACTACTGCAATAATTCTACTGATTATTCATATTAGGGCTTCATTTCTACAATTGAAGTCACTCTTGTTTTCATCAATATAAAATGCAAGAAGAATCAAATCTTGTCGTGGCTCAAACCTGTTCCTATTTTGTGGCTTAGAGATGTGCCCACAGGTCTCCCATGACAACAGCTGTAGACACGCTATAAAGATACATTTGTCTCCTCATGTTTAAGGACACTTGCTCTTTAGGGCAAGTCTGCTTCCAGTCTTGTTGCAAACTGAAATTTCTTTGCAATATTGCAGCCCTGCCGTCCAATTATTCTGGGCAGGTGGTTTAAAATAGAGAACATGTTGTGGTGACATATTGGAAGCACAATTTTGGATTGAGAAGGCCACAATTAAAAGCAGATCCAAGGCCATAGTGGGATTCACCAGTGAATCACAGGAACAAAATTGCCATGATCCTTGGAGTTCATAAAATGAAGGGAACGAACCAAATTGGAGTCTGCAAGATTATGTGTTACATGTAATCTGGTTAAGGCACTAAATTTAAGCGCACGTTGTGGTGGTGAGGCCTGAAGTGCTGTTAGTTTCCAGGATGTAAACTGGACTAAGATCTTCTTACTGTCGTTATGTCTCAATCTTTGCTTGATTACATCATTTCCAATAAAAGGAGATTCAAAGGGACATCAACTAAAACTTTGCTGATGAGAAGATAACTTTAAAAACTTTGTTTGGTACTCAATTTCTTCAGTCTGCCATTATTGGAAAGGCAAATTTTGAGAAGCCATTTGCAAGAAAATTTAAAAACAGCAATGTTGAAATGCGGATATGTGACAGGAGCTACTCCACTATGTACAAAAATACTGAATTTATACCATTAAAGAAGTTTTGGAGGAAATCAGGACAGTTGAGGTTAGATGGTACCTCATGGAGTCATTAAAATAAAACATCAAAGTCTTACAAGATGGCCATAATTTATCGCTTTCTAGAATTCTCCTTAAAATCTCAAAAACATTTTTGCCATTCTTGCTCACACTCTTATGTAAATTAAGGTGAGAAAACCAAACCAAATAAAAACCAAATCAAACCCCAAATAAACGTAATGTTGATGTCCTGCAATGTCCATCTGAATTTCTGGTTTATAGAGTAATCTAGAAAATTCTAGTTATGCTGAAGGCCATAAAAAAAGAAGAAGTTCAGAACAGCTGTTCTAGATTGATGACCCTGGAATTCTTACTGGTATTATCAGAAGTTGCTGGTTACAATGCAAAGAATGCCTCATTTGTCTATAGCAAAAGCCTCAGGAAAGGGGTATGTCTATAAGACATGGGATTAGATGTCCATTTTGCCAACATAACTTCCTTGATTACCCACAGACATGTTACAAAATATTTGGTATCGTTCAGGGTATGCAATATTCTTTTTCGGTTGTTTTTTTTGCAACAGGACTGGTAAAGGTCAAACCATTTTTTCCTCACAAACCTTCAATGCAAGGATGTGATTAGAACGCAGAGCTGCAAGTGTGGTGCTTAGATATTCCTAGGGGGAACACACAATGGGGTCAATTCAGTTCACCGTACCATCAAAACCATAGGACCAATGTGGTAGTTCAAACATCAGTTTGGGTTGAAAAACTCAACCCAGATATTATGCTTGTATCTGTCGTGTTGTTGTTTTTTTTTGGGGTCACCTCATCAGAAGTGGAATTCAGCTGGTTCGGACCGGTTCGAGGGAACTGGTAGCTCTGACGATCAGCTGGTCTTCTCCACCCGCCCTCGCCCTATTCTGTCCTTTATTTCCTGCTTTCTAGCTCATCTCAATCACACGGCACAGCTGATTTCCCTCTCCCTCGCTGTTCTACTTACCATTGCTGACTTGGAAAGTAAGCAGCTGAGCTTCTAAATGCTCCATTTTCAGCGCTGCTCACAAGAGCCTTAAACACACACAGGCTCACCGAACCGGTTGTTAAACTGGCAGCATCCCACCACTACACCTCATCTATTCTCAAGGCTGGTATTGTGTAACCCATGCATGCTCTCCTAGTGTGCTAATTTCCTCCACTGAAACAACAGCATCAATGTTCTTAATGGGCTGCCCCAATAGAGAACTATGGATAGATACTACATTACAGTGGAATTGAATTTTCAGTTCTTACTTCGCTGACAGTAAAAAGAGGAAATGTAATCCAATAACATCCATCTACATATCATTAAAGGTTGCCACTAATACTGCAGTCAGACTTCGGACAACTATTACTCAAACTATATAAGAAAGCAAGTTGAATATTCATTTATTGTTTCTCTCTCTCTCTTTTAAAAGCATATATTGACGAATGTGGATTATTGACTAAGAAATCAGTTGTGAGATTGGCAATTGTGCCCTTCTAATTGTGTTTAACTCCCATCATTTCTAGCCATTGTAGATAGAAATTAAAGTCTAGCATATTTAGAGGCAATTAAAGTCTAGCATATTTAGAGGGCACCAGATAGAGAAAAATACTTCATCTAAAACAATTTGCAACACAGGCTGACATTTTAAATATCACGGATTTCCCCCCCAATATTATCTGAAAATGAAAATGAATGAAATTTTTTTTTATGATTTAAAACTTTGGGGGGAGGGAGGCATTTAAGAATATTTTTTGGCAATAATCTGAAACATAGCAGAATATTAAAAACAACAACACATCCTTCCTGCAGATTATCTTTTTTTTAAGTTAAATTCTCAAATTATGCTGGCTGCAATTCCTATGTTTTAGGAATTTCCGCTCCAAAGGAGAAAGCAAAATATGAACAGTTTAAGGCATAGCCGCCCCCTCGCAAAGCTTTGTTGACTTTTCTCAGCCATCTTCTTTGTTCTTTGATCTCTTACCACTGAGCTCACAATGGGATGGAGAGAGATTTCTTAAATGATAATTCTAATAACCAACAGTATCCTAAACTGAGCTGGCCAGATTCATTTCTCTTTGTAGCCTTATATTTTTACTTCTTTCATTTTATGACCATGCTTGGGGTTCTTTTCATTTTGATCAGTGCATGGAGAACTTACATCTGAGCTCAGAAATTGTTCAGACACCAACCAATACATAATACTCTACTGCCATTGCTTTATTAAGTAAATACACTTGGCCAGAACATCAAGTTAATCAGCCAGCTTTTGCGTCCTACCCCCTTCTGTTTCAGATGCCTCTGAAAGGTTTATTATCTACATACTGTTGTCATCCAGAATTCTTCACCAGCTGCAGTTCCAAATTTCTCTTGGAGGAAATCCAGATCTCAAGTCTGTTTTCCAAAGGGATTTTCAAATCCCGAACAGAAAGTGTTTAAGCTTCTGCCTCTATTATCATTTCAGTCTCGATGTTTGATGTCTTTCCAAGGTGTTCCATAAAGCAATAGACGTTGTTTGTGATGGATTAGATCTACTTCAACCTCATGATACATGCCTTCCACTTTGACTTTGGAAGCAGAGGAGTCAAGATAAAGAAACCCGCTTTCTTAGCTATCTGGAATTTTGTGAATATGTGAAGGATATTAGGAAGGTAAACTAGTGAAATTCTTCCCAGCCAGCTCTTGTAACTTTTAAGTGGCTCTCAGGTCAGAGTTACAAATCTCGTTCATGACTATGGATGCCAGTGAAGAAGTAGAGATTTGTTGCTATTTGATGGTAGCCAAGAGTTTTGCAGCCCTTATCTGGTAATCTGAATGCTTCTTGGCATGGTTTTTATCTAAAAAGGTAGACATATTAAGGCCTTGGTGGCGAACCTATGGCATGCGTACCACAGGTGGCACAATGAGCCATCTCTGTGGGCACACGAGCTATCACCCCAGCCCAGCTCCATTGTGCATGTACGTCACCTCCCACCAGCCAGCTGGTCTTTGGATCTCTGCTGCGCATGCGTGGGGTGCAGGGCGCATGTGGGGAGCAGGGTGCATGTGCAGGGGGAGCTCGCATTGCATTTTGGGGTTACTCACATGCGCTTTGGGCACTCAACACCAAAAAGGTTTGCCATCACTGTATTAAGGCAAGGAATTATAGCTAACTACACTGTTTATTTTCTTTAAAAAAAAACCCGCTATGTCGATCCTTTAGGCATTATATTTTTAAAAATGTAATAAAAGTATGTATATATTGCTTTTTATTTTAAAATATTTTAAGTAGATGATGCTAAAGACTGACATTTTGGCTCATGCAAAATTCCTAATTAATTTAGTATTTAAGTTTTAAGTGTCTAAAATAATTAAAGTCAGATGGGACAAGAAACCTGATCAGTATCAGAGAGATTCTATGGACCTGTTGACTCTGCATAGTTAAGTAAATTTACCTGTGAAAAATATTCACCTAGATCAGGGGTGTGAAACTCGCGGTCCATGGGCCGGATGCGTCACATGCTGGCCACGCCCACACCCGGTTTAGCGAAGGGAGAAAAAGTCACAATATGTCACATGACGATGACATGAGTTTGATATCCCGCCCCTAGATGGAGCCTTTCTACATAACCATCAGAACTAGACAGTATAAGCAATACACTGGCATTGGTAAAACTACGATATTGCATTTTAGAAGTTCCAAAAAGAGAATTTAAAGATAGCCATGTGTTATCTACTTTGTGAAAGGTTTATTTTTGGTACTGTATTTACAAGTGCTGAACTCAAGACGTATCTAAAACACTTTATTTTTATTTTTTTTGCTGCTTTAAGTGGTATCTCTGTCCCTCAGCAAATGTCTTAATTCTGTGCATGGAAGATCCCATCCTGAAACAAATAGCAATTCTACAGTTATATCTGTTAAAGGCTTCAAAACATGGAAGAACAGCTTACAGGTAGTCTCGACTTATGGCCACAACTGAGCCCAAACTTTCTGTTGCTAAGCAAGGCTGTTGTTAAGTGCCCTTTGCCCCATTTTATGATGGTTTTTTTTTTGCCAGTGTTATTAGGAAATCACTGCAGTTGTTAAATAAACCATGTGGCTCTTAAGTGAATTTGGCTTCCCCCATTGATTTCGCGTTTCGGTAGCCAATTGGGAAGGTTAACAAATGGTGATCACAGGACCCTGGGGTACTGCAACTGTCATGAAAACATGCCAGTTGCCAAGCACCCAAATTCTGATCACATGACCCAAATGGTTTGGAATGGTTGTAAGGGTGAAAACCAGTTTTCAGTGCTGTTGTAACTTCAAACAGTCACTAAGCGCGTGGTTGTAAGTCAAGCACTAACTGCGTTTTTCAGAAACCGTGACGCCATTTTCCTGAAAGTATTTTAAACTTCCAGAGCTGGAGCAGCAAGATGATTTATTGAAAATATTTTAGCGTCAATTTAAACCTCACAAAACCACATATTTACACATTTTCAGGCTCAAGGTTTGACTCAGCCTTCCATCCTTCTGAGGTGGGTAAAATGAGGACCCAGATTGTTGGGGGCAATGTGCTGACTCTGTAAAACTGCTTAGAGAGGGCTGTAAAGCACTTTAAAGTGGTATATAAGTTTAAAGACTATTGCTATTTTCCTACAGCCTCACTTTATAGAGAGCTAGTGCTTTTAAGGGCTCATTGTCAGACAGCTTTCCCCTCTTCCCGCGGCTGCAGAGACAGCCCGGTCTTTTTACTCACGGTTCTGCTACCATTAATTTCCCTTCTATTAGTTGGATCCTGGTCTAAAACTCTTTTCTTCTGGATCACCTCTCCTTGCTTCTTCTTGCATGAAAGCTGAGTCAAAAACTGGGGATGTGCAGTGGAAGGAGGTGGGACTAAAGAAATGATTGACTCAGCTTCAAAGCAAGGAAGTAGAGGAACACACATGAATTGTATTATTCTATCAGCATCTATCTATCAGTATTATTCTTTCACCTTCAACAGAGGTGTCAAACTTACAGCATCATGGCAGTGTCACATGACGTATCAGAACTTTCTCCCCCTTCGCTAAACTGGGTGGGGGCATGGCCAGCGCGTGATGTATCCAGCCGACAGGCTGCGAATTTGACAGCCCTGAGCTACAAGGAAGGAGAAATGTACTACACTCATAAAGGAAGGAATAGCTTAGATTGACCCCCTCAGTCTTGCATCCCTACCCTCACGTGTCAGCCCTGAAGTCATAAAGACTAACAAAATAAAAGGCAATTGACTAAGTAGCAAATGTTGGGAAGACTGTTGATAGGCAACCAATCTATTTGCAAGTGAAAGGACACAGATTACGAGTTGCTGCAGAGCAATCCATGGACAGGACTATTGGTTTCCCATCTTGGTTAGAGGCTGCTTGAGGCTAATGATTGATCATGATGGGATCATGCTGGAAAAGATGGACTTTATCCAGCAAAGCTTCTTGATTTCTAGCTAACCATTTACCAAGATCTTGTTCTGGCTTTTTTTTTACAATTTGTGACTTAGATTGAGATTGAGACTTCGCAATCATTCCTTGTGGTCCTAACCCTCCTAGAATTACTGGAGCCCTCGTGGTACAGCAATACAGTACTCAGAGATTGCCCCATTTGTGAACATTCACATGGGATAATGCTTTCTCCTAACAGTATAACTCATCAATCAATATGTCATAGACCATATTTTCTAAGAAGCGAAATTTCTCTGGATGTACTTTAGGATTTCTGTCATGGCTAATCCTCCATGTTTTAAAGAACAATCTATTAAGCAGATAAACGTAAACTTTGGCTGAAATTTGATGCACTTAAGAAATCTTCCAAGTTGAGATTTGGAACATGAAGTTCTCTTGAGCATTATTGTTTATTGTCCAGATAATCTACAGGAATAATTTTTCTTTTCAACTCCAATCAGCTTCACATAAACAATTGCTTGGTGGAGATTTTGGCACTGAAATATTGTTTTGATGCCTTTCGAGAAACACAATTAAATCTCATCACATGCAATGTTGGCTTTGTTAAATATTTGATTTCCCCCCCCTGTTTAATGATAATTGTATGCCGTTTTGTTTTTAGGGATGTAATCTGGCAAGAGTCATTTTAAAATTGGCAGCGTACAAATCACACACATCTCGTATAGTTAAGAATTCAAATAAGATTCAGTGGTAATGATTAAGTTTGCATTACATTCTCAGTGAATTAGCATTGATTAGGGCTATACCATTGGCCCCAGAAATTTAAAAAAATGCCATCAATGACATCAAATTCATATTCAAAAGTTTCTTAAGACATTTGGAACAGATAAAAACAATACTTATCTCCTGATATTCCTTGATCATCCACTTTTTATCGTAAGGATAAATTTTATGGAACAAATGGAAATGTGGGTTTTTTTTAATTGCCTTTAGAGGATTTTAGAGATTTTAGCTGTTGATGGGAACCTTGTTATGCTGAGTACATTTGGCAAACTAGTGGGTCGCTCATTTTAACTTGGTTGCAAATGAGTCAAATTTGGTAATTGTTTTGAAACTCTAACTTGTTGTCTAAACTGTAACTCGTTCCCATTGTTTAGATTAAATTGAAATGTTAAATCCTGAAAGCCTTTTCTGGATTGTCAACAGATTATTGCTATATAACTGTGATGGCAAACCTATGGCATGTGTGCCACAGGTGGCACAATGAGCCATCTCTGTGGGCACAGGAGCTGTTGCCCTAGGTCATTTCCACCATGCATGCGTGCTTGCGCTAGCCAGCTGATTTTCGGCTGGCCCACTCATGCTGCCCCTCTTCTCCCAGGAGTCTCCATGCACCCTGTTTTAGATGCCAGATAAGTACAGGGCTCACGCAGAGACTCTGGGAGGGCAAGAAACAGTTAGGGCCAGGGGAGGCTGTTTTCGCTCTCCCGAGGCTCCAGTAAAGCCTCTGAAGCCTGGGGAGGGCGAAAAACAGGCCTACCGGAAGTCCAGAAACGGGCTGTTTCCAGCCTCTGGAGGCTTCAGGGAGGCCTGCTAGGCCCAAAACAGGGCGGTGTGTGTGTGTGTGTCATGCATGCATTTGTGGGGGGTGGCAGCACGGAGTGGGTGGCTGGTTGAGCACACATGCTCAGGGGGTGGCGGTAGCATAGAGGGGGGTCATGTGCGCAATGCATTATGGGTGTGGGCACGTGGGCACGCAACTCCCCCCCGCATGTTCCCCCTGCTTTTGGCATGCAATGGCAAAAAGGGTTGCCATCACTGCTATATAAGATCAGACATATTCCCACCTTTTTTATTCCCCCAGCTCCTTTTTTTAATGCTATGTAAATACCCCTTGGCTATATTAAACTCTAAGCACATTAGTATTTGTCATGTTGCTTTGTTGCGCTCAGTCTTTCTCTTTCTCTTATTAGTTACAATTATAGTTTATCTAAGCATCCTAGAAGAAGGCAAAACAATGCGACCTCTGCCCTCTGGAGCATCATTCCCCTCCCCCCCCGGAGGTCCGTCTGGTTCCCACCGTGATGATGTTCCAAAAGGCATTGAAAACATGGCTGTTCTCCCAGACTCTGGGGTAGCCTGGAAGACTCTGTGCTGTTTTCTTTGGTTTTTCTGTTTGTGGAATCATATCCTTTGTTCTTTTATCTCATTGTTCCGGCTTTTTAGTACCCAGAGTTGTTGGTGTGTGTGTGTGTGTGTGTGTGTGAAATATTCTTTAAATCTATGCTAATAAATAAATAAACAAAAATTGCTGGACAATATCTGAACTTTGGCTTTACTTCAGAAGACCTGCTGTGCTAAATGACCATGTTCTTTTGTCACCAACCTACAATGCTTTGGTAGGGTTCCACTGCCATTTTAATATGATTTGAATAAGAGGAACCATAGGTGAGGAGGTGAAGCATTCTCCAATGACTGTGCTCCACCCCTTTCTGATAACAGAATTTGTGGGACTCCAGTAGAGGCCAAACTTGTGGAAACCTTTTGGGAAAAGTTGTATTTTCTAAAACTAGCTAATAACACCACTTTTTTTTGGGAGTAATACAGAGGTGGGTTCCTACTGGTTCTATCCGGTTCTATAGAACCGGTAGTAACTCTGTTGTGACATCACGGAGCCAGTTCTATCGGTGTCTCCATGGGCGCCGCCATCTTGGATTTTGCTTTTGCGCATGTGCAGAAGCTAGCTTTTTACTGCTGCGCATGTGCACGCCCTATACGCGCGCGCACGCAGCGCAACCCTGAGCAAACCGGCAGAAAAAAGGAGCAGAACCCACCTCTGGAGTAATACCATAAAATTATATATCAATGGAAAGATAATTTAATCAAGAATGTAATGCAATAACTTTTATGAAGGATTTACTATTAAAATAGCAGTTACAGTATAAAGAAGAAAAGTGAAACACGTAGAAAAAAACGAGATATACAAAAATGATCACCATGTCAGTTAAAACTTAAGTTGGGTAACCTTTAGCATGAATTACGGCCTTACAATGTTTTCCCATGGAATGAACCAAGTCTTTCAGTTCTGCAGCTGTTATCATGTGAAACCAAGATTGAACGATGGCTTCTATTAACTGGGTTTTATTGGCTGGGTCGCTTCTGACTAACAAGTTTCTTTAGTCTGCTCCATAGATTTTCAATTGGGTTAAGATCCGGGCTATTCCCAGGCCATTCCAGCAATGGAATAGGATTATCTTGAACCCCCCCCCCAAAAAAGTGGTGTTTTTAGCCATCAAATCTCAAAAATACACTTTCCCCGAAAGGTTGCCACAATTTTGGCCACTACTGTAGATTACGGAAAGACCTTGAAAAAATACTTTTCTTTCTTTGGTCAAGGAAGGATCCAAGCCATGGAATATCTATGGTGGGTGAAAGAAACACAGGAACCAAGGGGGAATCTTCCTAATTGATTAGTTTGAAGTTCCACGGAAGCTATTCAGGCCAAGAAGGGATAAGATATAGTGTTCAGTTCAAAAACCCAGAAGAATTTGCTTACCCTGTGTGGATATTCTCCGCACTGACCCTGCAGAAACAGAGGGATTAAAAAAGGAAATATTTTAAATCATGTAACCCAAAATAGAGTCAAAGAGAAAAGGACCACAGCAGCTGTATCATTGTGAAGAGTTCTTTCATCTTGGTAGGGATAATGGTGATTGACCCACCCTGGACAATGACCGTGTATCAGAAAGAACGTCTTGTTCTTGGTACTTTTCAGAGTATCATGGTTCAAAACTATTGGCCAATTTTGTTTACTCCGGTTGATTCAGGATCAAATATGCCCATGGTTCTAGGATTCCCTATTTAATGTGTTCCTCCTCCTGCAATTATAGTAGTATCTGACTTGGAGCAAGGAAATTTTCAGAGCTACAAAATTCATCAATCAAACCATCTGCCTATTCATTGGAAGCCATTCCCTCCACTGAAAATGTACAGCTGCCTGCTTTAACTGTAGACTTTTTAGTTTTAGTTTTTGTAATACTTGTTCTTACCTACGCATATGGATTAAAAGGGCAGGTTATGGTATATTCTTCTTAAGCAATAATCAGGGATAGTGAAACTATTGATTCAGGCATACACGAATAACCAGATTTCAGGTTTCAGTTTTGAAATATATATATATATATATATTCAAATATGATCTGAACTTTTACACCCTATATAAATTTTTACCTTTTCTCCTTTTTGTCCTGGGATCCC
>JANHFT010003192.1:18937-31326 GCA_032467955.1 Pseudoxenodon macrops | reverse complement strand
AATCAACAAATGCTCAGTCCTACACATTGGCAAAAATAATCAGAACACAAAATACAAACTAGATGATCACGACCTTGCTGTTGATCCTCACTCAGTTAAGGACCTTGGAGTACTCATCTCTAATGATCTAAGTGCCAGAACTCATTGTAGCAGCATTGTTAAGAAGGCATTAAGAGTGGTTAACCTAATCTCGCATAGCTTCTTCTCTGGTAATATTGTACTTTTAACTATAGCATATAAAACATTTGCTAGACCAATTCTTGAATACAGCTCATCTGTTTGGAACCCACGCTACATATTGAACATTAATACAATTGAGAATGTCCAGAGACATTTCATGAGAAGAGTCCTCCACTCTGTTCACAACACAATACCTTATGTCACCAGACCTGAAATTTTGGGCCTAGAAAATTTAGAACTATGGTGCCTTCGATGTGACCTAAGTGTTGCACACAAAATTATCTGCTACAATGTCCTACCTGTCAATGACTATTTGACAGATGGCTAGATGACTAGATTTGGGCAGGAAAGAAGAAGCTGCTACAGACCAGCTACTAGTCTTTTTCTGATTTATCTTCCCACCACCCAAGACTACTACACTGTCTCTTCAACGACCTACAATTAGTGTACCACAGTCTGTTAAATGAATGATGAAAACAAGGTATCTTTTCCTGGCTCACAGTCATGGTGGATAACAGCCTAAATTTCATCATTCTATAGTCTCCAAAAACGAAGGTGTCCTACCTGTCAATGACTACTTTAGCTTCAACTGCAACAATACATGAGCACACAATAGATACAAACTTAAGGTAAACCACTCCGAACTCGATTGCAGAAAATACGACTTCAGCAACAGAGTGGTCAATGCCTGGAATGCAAGTACCTGACTCTGTGGTTTTATCCCCAAACCCCCAAAACTTTAACCTTAGACTGCCTATTGTCGACCTCACCCCATTCCTAAGAGGTCTGTAAGGGACGTGCATAAGAGCACCAGTGTGCCTCCCGTCCCTGTCCTAATGTCCCCATATATTCGTAACCATCTCATTTACTCATAACCATGCTTATCCATCTTATGTATTCACAATCATGTTTATACTTTGTCTGTAATCATATACACACTTGACAAAATAAGTAAGTAAGTAAGTAAGTAAGTAAGTAAGTAAGTAAATAAATAAATAAATAAATAAATAAATAAATAAATAAATAAATAAATAAATAAATAAATAAATAAATAAATAAATATATGAAGTGTCTTCAGAATACCATCTTGTTTCCCAAGTCTTAAGGAATGTTTTAGCCCTCTTTGCTAATGTAATAGTCCTTATCTGTTTCCTTCAAGGTCATTTCCCAAATCTGCAGTCAGAAAGTTAAGCACTGCGCACATGCAGCAGTCAAAAACTAGCTTCTGCGCGTAAGCAAAATCCGAAATGGTTGCGCCCACGGAGCCACTGACAGAACCGGTTCCGTGATGTCACCATGGAGTTATTACCTACTCTATAGAACTGGATAGAACCAGTAGGAACCCACCTCTGGGCCTGTGGCCCGGGAGTTGGGAAACCGTGTTGTAAGCCGCTCAGAATCACTTCAAACTGCGAGAGGAGCAGCACATAAATTTGATACATAAACGGATAAATAATAAATCCTGCGAGATCACACAACACTGCCTGCATTTTACGTGCTTCTCCGTCTACAGCTGACTCTGTCTGCACTGCAGCCACCGAAGCTATTCACCTGGAGGCCACAGTTAATCACTAGTGGATTGTCAGCCAGACAAGTCAATTTGTCAGTTGAGGGTAAAAGATTCTTAACAGTTTGTAGACACAAGGATTTTTTTTTTTAAGTTTTGGGAAAGCCTAAGGCAGAAGATGTCCCAAATTGCTTCTCACGACATCCAAAGTCAATCTATTTTCCCCCCATTGTTTTTTTTCTTGAAGTTAATAGGTCATTAAACATCCCTGTGTAGAGAAACTCTAAATACCGAAAGGAGTCTTTGAATCATATTTCAAATGATTAGTGATATTCCCTGAATATGAATGAATGGAAAGTATTGATACCTCTGATTGTTTGTTCCGTGGGTTGCATTCAGGCCAACGGAGGTCACCCAAAAGTTAAAGCGTTCAGTCAAAGCAATTTCTCACCCTGGGAAACTTGTGAACAATTGCTGTGACAACTACGCAGCTAAGTAGAAGGGTCCTTGCAAGCACACATCATTTGCTTTAATATCCAGCCAACCATCCATCCTGTTGTGCTTTCCGCTGAGAAATAGTTAATTTGGAAACTAAAGATATTGCTAGAAGCTCTAATGTGGTTTTGGTATCAACTGGTATTCATTGTTCCAATGAAATTTGATGATGCTTGTAAGACTCAGAGATGGAAGATGTTGCTTAATAAAGCCTTGGTTCATTGAATCTTAATAAAGCATTGCCTAACAATTTTGGGGCGGTGTTGGGAAATTCTGGGAATCCTGAGTTATTTCTTCTCTCCCCGCTGACATTTCTCTAAAGCAAGGTGTCCAAACTTTGGAAACTTTAAGACTTGTGAACTTCAACTCCTTGAATTCCTCAATCAGTCATGCTGGCTAGGGAATTGTGGGAGTTGAAGTCCACAAGTCTTAAAGTTGCCAAGGCTGGACACCATTGCTCTCAGGTTTAACAGATATGAAAGGGACCTTGTAGGTCATCTAGTCTAACCCCTCACCCAAGGAGGAGACCCTACACCATTTCTGACAGATGGCAGTCCAGTCTCTTCTTGAAAGCTTCCAATGATATTCCCACAACTTCTGAAGGCAAGCTGTTCCATTGGATGATTGCTCTCACTGTCAGAAAATCTCTCCTTAGTTCCAGGTTGAAACTCTCCTTGATCAGTTTCCATCCATTGTTCCTTGTGTGGCCTTCGGGTGCTTTGGAAAATAGCTTGACCCCCCCTCCTCTCTGTAGCAGCCCCTCAAATATTGGAAGACTGCTATCATGTTTCCCATGGTCCTTCTCTTCACTAGACTAGCCATGCCCAGTTCCTGCAACCGTTCTTCATACGTTTTAGTCTCTAGTCCCCTAATCATCTTGGTTGCTCTTCTCTGCACTTTTTATAGAGTCTCAACATCTTTTAGGAGTTTTATGGGTTTTTTATCCCATTTGCTAGTATTGGTTTGGATTGTAGCTTCTCTGTCTCAAATGAAGTATCTTCAGTATCTTAACACAGATCTGTACCACAGGTGAATTAGAATGATCAAGAATTATTCTGGGAGTTTGAAATGGTGGGTGGACCTGCGATATGATACATGAACATAATTCCATGATGTTAGCAATAGAATTTCACAGCTTGATAGCCAATTAGAAGCCATGGTTATTGAAGAGATAATGTCCTTTGCAGCAGGGCCCTCCAACCTTGGCAACTTTGTAAGACTTGTGGACTTCAACTCCCAAAGTTCCTCAGTGAGCTATCCTGACTGACAAATTCTGGGAGTTGAAGTCCACACGTCTTCCAAAGATGCCAAGGTTTTACAGGATAGTAGCATACATTGTAACATGAAAAGAACATACTGTACTATGCAAAATCACCCAAATTATTTTAATAGATGGGTGGGAACATCCCATAAATATCTTGCCCTAATCCTGTCAAAAACATTGCAACCGCTAACCAGTTCATGTTGTGAAATTGCCATAGACTGCGGTTTCATTTCGTTTAAAAATAGCACCGGACATAATATAGAGTGAGGTTGAATGGAATTGATCACAGCCATAAAGTTGTAGGAATGTTTACTCATTAGATTCCTTTTTTTTTCTCTGTTGGGGAAACTATCAATGCCAAACTGCTTCATGACATACAGTTCCAAGAGAGGGTTTCCTAAAGTGAAGTCCTTTGCAGCCAACATTGAGTTGACAGAATAATGCAACAGCATGACATCTGGGGTGACATGATAGCAGTGTTCCGATATTTGAGAGGCTGCCACAAAGAAGAGGGAGTCAAACTATTCTCCAAAGCACCTGAAGTCAGACAAGAAGCAATGGATGGAAACTAATTAAGGAGAGAAACAACCTAGAACTAAGAAGAAACTTCCTTGGAGGTTAGAACAATTAATTAGTGGAATGACTTGCTTCCAGAAATTGGGGGTGTTCCAACATTGGAGGTTACTAAGAAGAGATTGGGCAACCATTTGTCTGGAATTGTATAAGTTTCCTGGTTGAGCAGGGGGTTGGATTAGAAGACCTCCAAGGTCCCTTCCAATTCTGTTATTTTGTTATCCTTGTCCCCATTCCAGATACAGAGGTGGGTTCCTACCGGTTCTATCCGGTTCTATAGAACCGGTAGTACCTTGGTGATGACGTCACAAAGCCTGTCCTGTCGGTGTCTCTGTGGGCGCCGCCATCTTGGATTTTGCTTCTGCGCATGCACAAAAGCTGGTTTTTAATTTCTGTGCATGCGCACGGGCTTCACGCGTAGCGCGACCCTGAGCGAACCAGCAGCAAAAATATCTGGAACCAACCCTGCCCCATTCCTAGCCTAACTCTGTTGCTTCTGTTCATAGTTACTGTGCTTCCCTGACTTCTCTTTCAGGTGACAACATTTAATATTTTTTAGACACCTTGGGTTTGCCCTTCGACGCTGCTAAAATAAAAGGAAAATCGCTGCTTCAACAGCAGTACAGTTAAGGATGATTTAAACACATCTCATTCACTGAAATCCTGAAGATCGGAAAGGCAGAATTTGGGGAATTAAGGCAGCCAGTGTGGAACACAAATTGTTGTCATATGCCGAGGGAATGGTATGCATTATTGATAATTATCTTCTCTTTGTTGAATTATGGATCTTGGTAAAAGTGTTTTGATGAGGTTATTGAATACATTTATTATATTTCCTGGAGGATATTATGCTTTCAGAGAAATTTGTAATGTTTGTGGTCTTAAAGGTAGCTTGCATTCCTTTAAATATCTTGTCATAATTATTCCAAGGATGATCTCTGTATTTGTAGAGGGAGACATTTTCCAAATGTTTACCTGGGGTTAATTGTGATGTAAAAAGCTAATGAAATAATGCAATACCTATAAGTCTTTGCGGGAAGAATAAATGTTGCTAATATGAATCCTGCTCCTACGTCTGTCTGTCTGTCTGTCTGTCGGCCCACCCTCCAGTTAGCTCTGGTTTTACTAAAAAAACACACACTGACTTCCCTGCATTAAAATTTACAAAACATATAAGTGTGTCAGGAAGGAACCTTAAATCTGATCTCTTTTCCCTCAAGAAAACTGACACTATGGGATAACCACATCCCATTCCAAAATTATATAGCGTATCACTGGCACGGAGCATTCTTCAAAGTAAAAACGATGCTGCTTATTTCTTTTTGTGTCATATCCGTTATTGGACGTTGGCGATCCTATTTTTATCAACAGATGCACAAAAAAGTGCTGCTGAGTTTTGTCCAAACCAGTCCCTTAGGTTTTGAAGCTATGATGTTCTTCTTCTGCCTGGACCTCGTTTGCCTTCAATCTTTCCTTGGAGGATCAGGGGGAAGCATGCAGTGTTTTTCTGGGTGTCGCATCACATGTCCAAAGGGAAGACTACTGCATTATATATTTCCCAGGAAAATCATGATAATGGCGGCCGGTTGCTATGACCTGCAGATTCTGAGGAAGTGAAGTGGATCATAGGTGGACCATATGTGGACCTCTAAAATGAGTTAGACTGCAACTCCCATTCCATATTTTGTTTCTCAGATTGGATAGCAGCAATTGAAAGGAACCTACCCTGGTTTTAAAGGAGAATGCTATGCACCTTCACATATTGTCACCACCACTTCATCCAGCACCGGAAATGTGAGCACTTGAGCCATCCGCTCATGCATGCGATGTCAAAACAACAGTGATATAAGATGGGATTGCACCCAGGTCGCTACCAGAGGTGGGTTGCTGCCTGTTTGGATCGGTTCTATAGAACCATTAGTGGAGATTTGCCTCCGCTTGCCAAATTGGCAGTGATGGCCGGCTGGCCATGCCCCTGAGCTGGTCCTCCGGGAGGAAATCGGTCCTCCCAGTGGAAATTGCCCTCTGTGCATGCGCAAAGCCTCCTGCGCGTGCGCAGAGGATGATTTTTGAGGCAATAACCGGATGCGACTGGGAGGGCGCGTGCGCAAAACACAGTCTCATCCACAGCCAACTTCTGTCGCGGCCAGAACCGGTAGGAAAGGTAAGTAGAATGCACCCCTGGGTCAATCCTGTCCTGATCCATATCCATGTTTTTATTCCATCAGTTTCATCTCAACATCCGCTTACAATTTTAAACTGTGTTAAAAGTTGCATTTCCCCCCCAGATTTTGATTTTGAAAAACAGACTCTACCTGAAAATAGAAACACTTTGCAGGTGTTTTATCCAAAACATCCTAAAGGTGCTTTTTCAAAGGCAATTGGCCTTTTTTTCCCCCTTGAAGAAGTTTGAAGACGCCTTCAAGCAAAAACACGTAAGTCCTGTTGTTGCGTTTGAAAAATCTCCTTTGGGACAACCATGACCTGGATGACTGAGATTCTCCATAGACATTTATCCAGAATGACAGAGGTGGGTTCTGAATCTTCTCACTGCCGGTTCGCTCAGGGCTGCGCGGCAGTCAAAAACTAGCTTCTGCACATGCACAGAACAAAATCCAAGATGGCGGCGCCCATGGAGCCACTGACAGAACCGGCTCCGTGACATCATCACGGAGTTACTACCTACTTTATAGAACCAGATAGAACCGGTAGGAACCCATGTCTTCAGAATGAATATGCTTTTTAAAAAAAAAATGCATGCCTATAACAAGAGTTTGTACCATGACTTTCAAAAAGGCTTTTGCACAATTGTCCATTTTAATGGAATGGTTAGAATATGGTGCCTAGTAAATCATTTTATATAAAAGTGATATTAAATTAAAACAAATGAAGAGATATTATTGGGGTTAGCAATCGGCAGGCCTCCGTAGTTCTGGTTTTCTTCACTTGTTCTATACTCAGTCAACCTGTTCCTTGTTCGGCGTAACTTCCTTACACTAATGTCCTATTTTCCTGTGGATTTAGTCACAACGGATGCATGCGAATGTTTGTGTTTATGGCACATCTGTACTTGCGGTATGCCAGATGTTCAGAACCCCCCTGGATTACCATGTAGCTTTTCCTACTATCATGATGGCTTATCTTGGGGGAACTCTTCTCTTGTAAAAGTATTATTACATATTATTACTTTATTACATACAGGGGTGGGTTGTGAATATTTTTGCTGGCGGTTCGCTCAAGGTTGCGTTGCGTGTGTGTGTGTGTGTGTGTGCGCAGAAGCAAAAACTAGCTTCTGTGCATGCGCAGAAGCAAAAATGAGCTTTTGCGCATGCGCAGAAGCAAAATCCAAGATGCCAGAGCCCATGGAGACACCGATGGAACCAGCTCTGTTATGTCATCGCGGAGTTACTACCGGTTCTATAGAACCGGTAGGAACCCACCTCTGGTCATATATTCAATAAAGCGATCCTGGAAGATACAAGATCTTCTATCTACATGGATTATTTATGCTTTAGGATTAGGAGTATCCAACCCAATTTCATTGTACACATGTTGTGCATTGACAATAAAGGTTTGGATTTGAATTTGAGTCTCAAGTCCGTTCCCTCCCCCTTTTTAACAAAGAAACCAATGACCTCAATTCCTCCTCTGTTTGATTTCTACTGCAAAAGCTTCCCTTCTACTTCAGATCTATAGAAATATCCTACAAATAAACCTTATTGCTAATAATCACTTTATTGTATTTGTTTATAACCCACCTTTATTATTTTCACAAATAAGGCGGCAAACATATCCAACATCTGTTCCTCCTTCTATTGTCCCTACAAGAATAACCCTGTGAGGTTAGTTAGAATGCCTGGCTCAAGGTCTCTCAGTTTGCTTTCATAGCTAAGGTGGGACTTGAACCAGTGGTGGGTTGCTGCTGGTTCGGATCAGTTCGCTAGAACCGGTAGCGGAAATTTGCCCCCACTCGCTGAACCGTCAGCGACAGCCAGATAGCCACGCCCCCTAATTGGTCCTTCAGCTGAAAATTGGTCCTTCGGGACGAAATTGCCTTAAAAATAATTCTCTGCGCATGCACAAAGCCTCCTGCGCATGCGCAGAGGGTTTTTACCTGGACGCGTACTTCTGACGCGACCCAAACTGATAGGGAAGGTAAGAGAAACCCACCCTGACTTGAATTCATGATTTCCTGCTTTCTAATCTGGTATTTTAATTACTAAACCAAATTAAACTTTAATTCCTTTTTCTTTGTGCTCTATTTTTCACACCGGTGCACTGGCATGTGGGTGCTTCCGTATGATTCTGATCACATGGCTTAACCACGCTCAGGATGAAGAGAATGTAAAGGATGCGTAAAGTTTGGTTGCAATGAGGCAACAATTTGAGTAAAAACTAGAGAAAATTCCAGATAACAATTCTGCTTCTTCCAAAAATTTGTATTTCTGATTATGTGTAAAAAAATAAAAATGCTAAAAATGATCCCTGGGGCCACTGCTTTTGTCAGACAGTAATACTGACGGTCTTCTTCATATTCAACAATAGAACTTGGGATATCTCTCCAACGAAAGAAGCGATTACTGTATTACAGGGCATCTTCTTAATCATTAATCGCTGCGACTTTCAAGCAGTCAACCCAGACTGATTTTGGGAAATAGTGCCTGGTCTTCAGTGACTGTCAGTGATGGGAAACTCTTCGGAGCATGCATTTGGAGGGGAATAAGGTTAAGATGATTAACTGGCGCTAACAAGTTTAGGATGTGGAAGAAGTATTTTCTTGGACATCCATCAAAGGGAGGAATGAATGTTCTTTAAGCTTGGTAGTGGGGAGAGGGAAGATAGAATGGAGGAGGCCGGGAGTGTTATGTGTTTACCAGATGATGTTTCCAAACCATCTTTGCCTTCTTAGTTATGTTACCCAGCAGGCACAGTGACATTCCCTGCTCTTCTCTGCAACCATTCCTCACCCCCCGCCCCGCCCCACCGATCTAACATAGACGGAGATCTGGTTAAAGATGTGTCCTGGCAGCTGGGCAGAAAAATGATCCAGGAGGAAGAGGGCAACGTCATGGCTCTTCCTGTTGATCAGGGCTTTGAGGACACCCTTTAGATACCGGTCCCAGCAGATCCTCAGGCTGCGATAAAAGCCGGGCAAAGACGGATCTCAGCAGCTGAAAATAAATTGCTTTCCAAACAGCAGCTAAGTGCTTGCTAGAGAACTAGCCGCCAATCGATCTCAGAGACAGGAACTTTGCGGGTTACCTTTTTCTCTGCAGGCAGGCATGACGGAGGTAAATTTGGGTGAGGAGAGAGGTTTTGAGAATGTGGAACCTTGCATTCATCCTGGATGATCAGGTCAATGATAATGACCGCAAGTTTATGAATGCCTTGAGATCGATCAGCCTTTTGGGCTGCTGATCTTAGATCCTTCCTTTGAGCTGGATCTGTCAAGGGGCCATGCTGGAATTGAATTGAACAGTTCTAGGCTGCATAAACAGAGGGATAGAATCAAGATCGCATGAAGTGTTAATTTTTCAATCCCACCCCTGCTAAAAGCATAACATTGGGGTATAAATGTAATAAATAGTCAGACATCCCCTGAATTCATGGCCCTGAAATCTACTGGCATCTGAGTGATTCCTGAACACAGCTAAGATGTTGGTCTACTGGGGTTAGCATATTATCTAATTACATACTAGAAGTGAGCACAGAGCGATGTTGGAAGGAAGCTAACCAATCTCCTGAAAGTCATCAGCATGGAGATCTACCAAGGCTTTACTGTCAACGAATTGCTTCATGCTGTAGGACATTCCACCGAGAGGTCCGATTGTAATCGGATCACATCACATTCTGGCTTCTTCCATCGCGCTTCATGCATCACAAATTGGAAAAGGGATTATATTCCAGTTCCGGCTCTCAACTCTAGTCAATGCAACCACGTGTTGAAAAGAATATGAATGGATAGTTTTGATGAGTTTGCTCTTCTTGTGAAATGGTCTCGTGAATTGTCCCCAGTCGTGTCCGGAGTCCACAATCTTTGCTTTAAAACAAGGAAGAAGGTTTTGAGTTTCAGCCAGGTCCATGCTTCTTCCTTTATGATACATATCCAACGTGTGCAGATCTGCTGAAAATTTCAGTTTGCCTTGACTTCCAATTATAATAAAAAAAAAAGGATTGTGAATCAGCCCAAAGACAGCTATTAATAATAGCCACCTGTTCCAGAGAAAATGAATATGCGGCTGCACCGAAATATGTGGAACACACAGCATTCTATTATACAGGAAGGGGATTAGTCAAGACTAATACATGGCATTCAGAGAATGTGGGTTGAGCTGCAAACTCAGCACATTGCGAAAAATGGTGTTGCTTTTCAATGTGGACTAAAGAGTGTCCAGACCAATGCCCCTTGTTTTTCAAAAGAAACTATCAAAAGTTCGACATCATCCAAAAAACATTAAGCTAGTCTGAGCAGTTTATTCATCCATCGGGGTAACACTATGTGCTACTCAGGGGTGGGTTCCTCTTAACCTTCCCTACCGGTTTGGGTCGCATCGGAAGTTGCTACGCTCACACGCAGCCCCCCGTCGCATCCAGGTAACAATTCTCTGCGCATGCGCAGAAGGTTTTGTGCATGCGCAGAGGGTTATTTTCGTGCCGTTTTAGAGCTGGAAGAATGATTTGTAACCGTAGGACCAGTTTGGAGGTGTGGCTAGTCGGCCATCGTTGCCGGTTCGGCAAGAGGGGGCAAATGAACGCTACTGGTTCTGGAAAACCGGTGCAAATCGGCAGCAACCCGCCAACCTCCTAATGCTATTCAAGGTCCATTTTTTTAAAATAGTTGGAATGATGCTATTTCCATGAGGCAGTAATGACTCATTAAGCCAGAATGTGAATTTCTCCACTTCTCACTCGAATGCCAAGCTGGGAAATATAACTTGGAATCACTAAGCCAACCCCCAGTCCATACCTATCCATGTGTAAATTAGATTTATAGCTTTCTAGAACTATGATCGAAACATGTGCAGGCACAAACCTGTTCACACACACAACTGTCTTCCAAGATTGTGTTGAGCATTTGTTCTGTTATTGGGTCATAGATAAGCGAGACATTCAGCTGTTTGGAGTTAGCAGGGAGACATTTCGGGGAATTGAACCAGCAAAGGAGCAACAAGGAGACAGAAAACAGCTTAGTAGGAGAAGCCACTTGGATATTTTCATATTCTTAACACTCAAGGAGCACCTGTGGATGAATCAGTGGTGGGTTGCTACCGGTTCGAACTGGTTTTATAGAACTGTTAGCGGAAATTTGCCCCTGCTTGCTGAACCGGCAGTGATGGATGGATGGCCACACCCCCAAATTGTCCCTCTGGGTTGAAATTACCTAAAAAATAACCCTCTGCGTATGCGCAAAGCTTACTGAGCATGCGCAGAGGGTTTTTACCCGGGTGCGATGGGAGTGTGTGTGCAAGCGAAGCAAGCGCATGCGTGCAAAACGTGCACTTCCGGCGCAACCTGAACCGGTAGAGAAGGTAAGTGGAACCCACTCCTGGGATGAATGCATAGTGGACTTTTTAAAAAAGCATCCATTATCAATCCAATGTTCTATTATGCCAAGTAGCTTGTCACAAAACACAACTGAATACAGATAAAATATTTCCAGTTCTAATCTGGTGTCTGCTTATAACAATGCAGAATTCAGACAAAAAAAAGAGATCTACCTCAAAACAAAATTTCCTTAAAAATAGTATCCCTCCAGTGAACAACCTCTCCTGAAAAAAGGCAAAATGGAAACTCAAATACAGGTAGCCCTCGACTTACAGGCATTCATTTACTGACTGAAGTTACAATGGCACTGAAAAAAGGGACTTATGACCGGTTTCACCCTTACGACTGTTGCAGTATCCAATGGTCATGTGATCAAAATTCGGACACTTGGCAACTGACATGTACTTATGATGGTTGAACTGTCCTGGGATCATGTGATCCTTGTTTGCGACTGTCCCAGTTGGCTTCCAATAAGCAAGTCAATGGAGGGAGCCAGATTCCCTTAATGACCACATGATTCATTAAACAACTGCAATGATTCCCTTAACAGCGGCCAAAAAGATCGTACTTTGGGGCAAACCTCACTTTAAAATTGCCTTGCTTTGCAATGGAAATTTTGGGCTTAATTGTGGTCATAGGTTGAGGATTATCTGTACAAAATGTCTCTGACTAGAATAGAATAGAATAGAATAGAATAGAATAGAATTGATGGAATAGAATAGAGTTAGAGTTAGAGTTAGAGTTAGAATAGAGTTAGAGTTAGAGTTAGAGTTAGAGTTAGAGTTAGAGTTAGAGTTAGAGTTAGAGTTAGAGTTAGAGTTAGAG
>JANHFT010003191.1:59438-72302 GCA_032467955.1 Pseudoxenodon macrops | reverse complement strand
AACAAGGGGGGGGAAAGGGGGGGATTTTCCTGCAGCCTGTCTTTTTTTTTTTTAGGCCGGCAGCTGGGAGGTGCACAGCCCTGCTGGCTCAGCTGATCAGCGGGCAGCAATTAAGGAGCTGAACCTCCGTGAAGTGACCGGGAAAGGGAAGGGCTGCCTCCCGTACTGGCCACGCCACCCTTTCACAAGGGCTTATTTTTGGGGTAGGGCATATAGTTATGCCTACCTCAAAAATCAGCCTTGGCCTTATTTTTGGGACATGTTGTATTTTCGGGGAAGCACGGTAGTATGTTCATTTTAATCATTGAAATTCTGCCAATTAATGATATTTGTAATTTGCTCCAGTTTTCCAACTCCTTTTGTATTTATTTCAACAGTTTATCGTAATTTTCTTCCTTTATAGTGGTGTAGTTTGCTGTCAGCCATCTTCCCAAGTATCTAATTCTTTTTGCTCTTAAAATCCCCAATTTTTGTCCCAATTCTTCAATTTGATTGTTAGTGGGGTTCTTAGTTAACATTTTTGTTTTTTCTGTATTTATGTTCAGTCCTGCTATGCTACCAAATTGTCTTATTTCCTGTAGTAATGTTTGCCCACATTCTAGTGGGTCTTCTACAATGAACACCAAATTGTCTGCAAATACTTGTGTTTTATATTCTTCCTTTCTAATTTTTAAACCTTTTATTTCCTGACTATCTCTTATTTGTGTCGTTAATGCTTCTATTGAGAGGATATACAGTCGGGGATAGAGAACATCCCTAACCCTAACCCTTTCATTATATTAAATCCTTCAGTTTGTTCTCTCTTTAATATTATTCTTGCTACCTGAGTTATATAAATTGCTTTGATCATTTCAATGAATTGCCCCCCAAAGTTCATCACTCAATTGTTTTATAAGAAAATCCCAATTTAGATTGTTGGACCACTTTTTGTGTATCAATAAAAACCAGAGCCGCCTGCTTACCTGGATGTGCCTCAGAATATTCCAAGATACTCATTATAATTCTTAAATTGTTTTTTATGTGCCTATAAGGAAGAAACCCGTTTTGATCCGAATGTATAATTTCAGCAAGTATATTTTTAATTCTTTCTGCTATTATTGCCGCAAATATTTTATTGTCCGCATTTAACAGCGAGGTTGGCCTGTAGTTTTTAATATTTTGTGAATCCGAATCTTCTTTGGGTATGAGTATTATGAGTGATTCTGTCCAGGTTTTTGGTATTTTACCATGCTCTAAGGCTTCGTTGTATACCTCTAATGTTAGCTTTTTAAATTATTTTTTATTTCCTTAGTAAAATTCTGCGGGTATTCCATCTGGCCCTGGAGTTTTATTATGTTTTTGTTTTCGGATTGCCCTCTTTATTTCTAGTATTGTTATCTTCTCATTTAATGCCTCTTTTGTTGATCCGGATAATATAGGGAGATTGCTTTTCTGTAAATATTTTTTAATATCCTCTTCTATTATATTTTCCTGATTATACAATTTTTGGAAATATCTTAGTGCTATCTTTTTCCTCTCTTCATTATGGTTTTGTATCACTCCTTCATCCTCTAATTTCAGTATTAATTTCTTTTCCCTTTCTTTTTTAAACTTGTAGGCCAGCCATCTCCCTGGTTTATTGGCGTTTTCAAAATAGTTTTGTATGTTCAATCTAAGTTTTTGTGCTTCTTCTTGCGTGATTAAATTAAATTTGTTTAATTATGTCTTTTTCAGCCTTAATTTCCTGATTTTGAGTTTCTTTTTCCATTTTGAATTCTAATTTCTCTAACTCCTCCTGCAGCTCCCTGTATTGTTTCTTTTTATTTCTATTTCTTCTTACCATATATGCTATCGTTGTACCCCTCACATAAGCTTTCATTGTATCCCATAAGTTTTGTATAGTTGTATCATTGTTCCAGTTTTCCTTTAGAAACGTGTCAATTCTTTTTCTATTTGTTGGGTAGTTTTTTTTCTTTTATAATCCTCTGATTCATGGTCCACCTCCCTTTCCTTTCTACTTCTCCCTTCAACTTAAATATTACCGGATTATGATCTGGCCAGGTATTTGGTTCTATTCCTATTTCTATAATATCTTTTCCCAATTCCAGGTTCATCCATATCATATCAATTCTGGATTGTGTGGGTTAGAAAAGAATGTATATTGATTTTTTTTGCGGGTTGACTTCTCTCCATATATCTCCTAAATTCATTTCTCGTGTCATTTCGAAAAAGATTCTGGCAGTATTCTCCTTTGATGGATTCTTCCCCCCCCCCCTGTTTTATCATCTTTTCTTGAGTCTACTACTGCATTGAAGTCTCCTACTATGCATATATTGTCTAGTTCTGATTTTATTATTTGTTTGTGTAGTTTGCTATAGTATTCCTTTTGGTTTATATTTGGTGTATATATGACGACTAATAATGTCTTTTTTTTGTTTCACCCATGTTTCCACTAATAATACTCTCCCCTCTTCGTCTGCGTATATATATTTTTGGTTTAGCCAATCCTTAATGTACACTGCAATACCTCTCTTTTTTTTCCCTGCCAGGGCCAGATGGAGTTTCCCTAATTTTGGAGATTCTAGGATTCTTCTTTTTTAATGTGTACTTCTTGTAGGCATGTAATGTCCATGTTTTGCTTTATTAGTTTGGTAAATATTTGTTGTCTTTTAGTGAGGGAATTTAATCCGTTTATGTTGATGGATATCAGTTTAAGTTCTTTTTCCATTTTTTATTATTTGTTTGTTGTCCTTGTTCCTTTCTTTGGTCTTGCTCCTCCTTGGTTCCTTGTCTTTACCCCTTCTCTTTCCTGTCCTTCTATCTCTATCCCTTCTGTCTCTTCTTGATCTAATTCTCCTTCCTCTGCCTGCTGTTCATCTTGAATTTTAGTCTCCAATTCCTCTCAACTATCTGTCTCTTTTTCCCCCTCTATATATTTCCCATAAAATTATTGGGCTTTTACTAGTGTCGACTTTTATCTTTTTGTCCCGCTATGTTGTTAGTATCCCCTCCGGGATCAACCAACAAAATATTATTCCATGTTTGGTTAATTGAGAGGAAAGGAAGTTATAGTTTCTCCTCTGCTCTCTTATCCTTATAGGTACTTGTTTTAAAACTATAACCTCCTTTCCTTTATATATCATTTGTTCATCTCTGGTTTTTCTATAAATTTCATCCCTTATTATTCTTTTTGTGAACCTAATATGTATCTCTCTGGGTAATCTGTGGTGTGGTGCATAATTTGTGTGCACTCTATAAATCTCATCTATGTTCTTTTGTAATTCTCATTTCTCCATTTGTAGCAAAGCCGCCAACATATCTGTCATTAATTTCAATAAATTCTTTTCTTTGGTTTTTGATATATTTTGGAACCTTAAATAAAATGCTGATTTTTCTAAATCAAGGTCAGTAATTGCCTCTTCCAGGGCCTTATTGGCCGTCAGCAGTCTTTCCTCCATCTCCTCCATCTTCTTTTCTTTCTTTTCTGTTCTTTCTTCTATTGTTTTTATTTTCTGTTCATTGTTGGCTATTTTCTCTTGAATTTTCTCCATCCTATCATCCAATTTCTTTATATCCTCTTTTACTTCTCCCAAATCTCCTTTCATTTCCTCGTGGTTGTTAGTTATTGTTTCTTTTGTTTTTATCATTACTTACTGTATCATGTTTAAGGTTGTTTGCACATTTTGAAGGTTTGATATAATTCCTAGTTTCTCGGTATTCATCAAATCCGCAGTTGTTTTCTGTCCTGCCAGGGATGCTGTCAAGGATGCAGTTTTCTTCACTGTTTTTGTGGCTGCGCTTGTACTTGTCATCTTTAACTTACTGAAAAAAATATTTTACAATACCACATGCTCTTTGTTTTTCCTATAATCCTTTCCCTTTGTACTCTTTAACTATTCTCTCTAGAGGTATTTTTATTCTAGAGTCAGTAATATCAATGGTATACTCTGAAATACTAATTGTGTTAATAGGTAATTAATTAACAAACTAATGATCTAACCCACTAAATACTTGCTCACGATAATACAGTAGTACACAATTTATGACTTATCAATTAATTACTAGATAGTAGTTAACAATAATAACTTAATACAGATCTACACTCTATTTCCGTTATGTTGTTATACAACTATATAATCTTATATTTCCTAATTTCAATAATATTTGAGTTTAATAATGCTATGAATGTTAAATATTAATATTAATTTGTCTAAATACAATTGATTTAAGTCACACTGGTGTTGTTGTTTTTTATAATTTCGTGGTAAAAGTTTATAAGTTTTACAAGTCCAGGATTTATTAATAAAAGTTACAGAAGATTTCTAGAGATGCTTAAATTAATTATTATTTTTTGCACTGTCACTGTCTGGATCTTGTGACCTTCTTTCCTCTGAACAAGCATCTTACTTTCAAAGTTCTTTCTTAATCAAATCCCTTGATCAGAGTTCTTTACCACGGACTTCATTATCACCACAAATATCTTAAAACGCTGGGTTTCCTCCCCCCTTCTTCCTCCTCTCACTCCGCTGTTAGTTTTCTTCTTACTCTCTTTCCCTTCCAACCGTGCAGTCCACACTTATTCCACTTGGAGACTCACTTGTAAGCTCACCCAATTTTTAGAATCAATCGGAGTTTCTTATAATCCACACTCAGCAATTTGACATGTTTTACTGTTCTCTTCGCTTCCTTTTCGTCTATGTCAGGCTCCAGACCAGACCATGAAGGTCGGTCTGTTCCCCGCTGGATTTAGGGGTCTTCTCCTACCGTGTCGAGGTGATCACCCCTCACCCCGTCACCTCTGGAGTCTCCCCTGTGTCAGCCAAACCTCTCCAGGGTTGAACCTTGCCACCCTCGGCTTCCAGATGCGAAAATTTCAGCCGAAAGAAACGAGCGCCACTCCTCTGTGCTGCCTCGACGTGATGTCCTTCTTTTAACTTTTAACTTTTGTAGACTTTCATCCATTCTGTCTTCAAAAGCTATCAATTGAGTGTTAAGTTATTTTAGACAATCTTTTACCTAATTCCTGAACCATTTTCTGAAACAATTCTGGTGTAATTCCTCTTTCTTCATGTTGTTCTAACAATCCTATTCTCTTTTCTGCTCTTTTTGTGGCTTTCCTGGTAGCTACCATTTTAATACTGTAATCCAAAATGAACGTGTATCAATGACAAGAGGGAAGCTAAAAGATAGGTTTTCCTTTTTCCCCCTTAAACTGTAAATTGATTATATCTGATAGTGATTTAAGAAAGTGAGGCTTTTGTGAACTTTGTGTCCAATTAGTCTGAGTTACAGTTGTGAGCTTAACTGAAATCCATCAAGCCTTTTGACTCATGAGTTGACCGTAAAAACCTCAGTTCCTGCAATCCTACCACAAGGACTGCAATTGTCTGGAGTGCTAGTGGGTGATTTCACAACCTTGTCAGGAGAGGCCACACCAATCAGAATTCACCATCTATCCACCAATCTCTGGTGCAATACCATCCCTGTTCCTCCTCGGGTATCTAGTCCATCAAAGAACCTCACTTGGCAACTGAATTCTGTTGCATTTTTGAAGATCTAAGTTTTCACTATTTTCAAGTTGAAGTTACAAGCAGTCCTTGTTTAATGTCCACTTGTTCAGCAACTGTTCAAAGTTACAATAGCACCAAACTAGGGACTTACAACTGTTCCCTGTAGTTGTATTCATCACAGCTTCCCCACAATCACATGATCATGATTCTAGTGCTTAGCAATCAGATCACAATTATGAAAGTAGCAGTGTCCCAAAGTCATGTGATCAACATTTGCAGCCTTCTGACAAGCAAAGTCAAAGGGAAAGCTGGCAGGAGGTTCACAAATGGCGATCATGTGACTACAGGACACTGATTGTGTGGGATTTGCCTAATGATGGAAACTGGAACCGCAACAATTGCTGTTGTAAATTGGGGTCACCCTGGTGTCAGGGTAATTAATGAAGTTGCACTATAGATTTTTCACAGCTAATTGATGTTCATAAACATTTTCTGCTAGACTCCTGACTGTCAGTCCTGTACAGTAGTCATTGCATTTTATTTTGTGGCTAATTCCTGTCTTTTTAATTTTATTTATTTGCTTATTTTGCCAAGCATGTATAAGATTAGAGACAAAGAATAAACATGATTGTGAATATATAATATGTATAAGCTTGGTTATGAGTACATGATATTTTACAAATACATGGGGACATTAGGACAGGGACGGTAGGCACGCTGATGCGCTTATGCATGCCCTTTACAGATCTCTTAGGAATGGGGTGAGGTCAACGGTAGACAGCCTAAGGTTAAACTTTTGGGGGTTTGGGGAAGAAACAACAGTCAGGTAATGTATTCCAGGCATTGACCACTCTGTTGCTGAAGTCGAATTTTTTGCAATCAAGTTTGGAGCGGTTCACATTAAGTTTGTATCTATTGTGAGCTCCTGTATTGTTGCAGTTGAAGCTGAAGTTAGTCATTGACAGGTAGGACATTGAAGCAGATAATTTTATGAACAACGCTTAGGTCATACCGAAGGCGCCGTAGTTCTAAATTTTCTAGGCCCAAAATTTCAAGTCTGGTGGCATAAGGTATTCTGTTGTGAGCAGAGGAGTGTAGTACTCTTCTCGTGAAATAACTCTGGACATTCTCAATTGTATTAATGTCCGATATGTGGTGTGGGTTCCAGACAGATTGAGCTGAATTTGAGAATTGGTCTAGCACAGTTTTCAGAAGTAGTTTTCCGGGTAATTGTCAACCTTGGGTACAGAAGGTCCCAATTTTAATTTCTGGCATCTCCGTACAGAGTGGAAAAGACTCTGGTCTTGCTCCAGACAGCCTCTGTCAGAGTACTGATGACTTTCCTTGGCTGATCAATGATCCAGTTCAGATGAAAACAGCTTCCAGCTTTGGTCAGACTTTATCTTGAACATTATGTTTAGGTCTGCAGTATCACTAGTTAAAAGGAATGCGGAAAGGCTGAATTACGTTCAGAAAAGGGCAACACAGGTCATCTAAGGACTATTCCTGTAAGGAATGGAAAATATGTACACTTGTGAAATCTGAAAAGGAATATGAGAGTATTCTTCAAATCCCTAAAAGTATGTCAGACACAAGGTCAAGGAAGGCCTGTTGTCTCTTGTTCCAGAGTGCAGGATATGGCATGGTAGATATCAATTACGGGAAGACATTCCAAATGAATGTTAGAAAAACTTCCCAACGATACCATAACAGTGAAAATTATTATCCAAAGGGGTGGTGCCTGGAATACCTCTGTCACCTTGCATCACAAGATGAGAGCAACATTTACATTTGATTTGATACATAAACAAATACTTTAATGTAGATTTCTTTTCTGAATGTTGAACTTGGATTCATTCCAAATCTATGATTCTAACTCCAATTTTGGTTTGGCTTAAGTTTTTGTTTTTCCTTTTTCCAAGTTACGATGAAAATAGCAAAACCATGAACAGGAAGCCCCAAAGGATCCAAGATGGCTTCCCAGGTATCTCAGGCAAGATTGATGCTGTCTTCCACTACAATGGTAAGGGACAATTCTTAGAAGACATGTTCATTTTGTGCCAATATTGCCTTTTTTTTTTAAGGAAATGTAAGCAAAGCACAGGGACGCCGTGGCTCAGTGGCTAATATGCTGAGCTTGTCAATCAGAAAGGTCGGCAGTTTAGTGGTTCAAATCCCTAGCACTGCGTAACGGAGTGATCTCCCATTACTTGTCCCAGCTTCTGCCAATCTAGCAGTTCGAAAGCACATGAAAAATGCAAATAGAAAAATAGGGACCACTTCAATGGTAAGGAAACAGCATCCCCTGTACCTTCAATGTTTAGTCATGCCGGAAACATGACTACAGAGATGTCTTCAGACAGCATTGTCTCTTCAGCTTTGAAATGGAGATGAGCACCACCCCCTACAGTCAGGAACGACACGAGGGGAACCTTTACCCTTAAACAAAGCACAATTGACTTGAGAATATTTAGGGCAAAGGTCCACAATCAGAAGCTCTGAAGGGCTAAATGACTTAGTTATGTCCTTCAGGATTCCCCCATAAAGATATTTTTTGGAAAAGGATATATTAAAGCAACTGTAATTAATCTTTATTTGTTTATTACAACGTGTAGGCCACACCAGTCAGAACCAACCGGGAGTGGCAGATTAACTGCTTGCAATTGTAATCATGTAAAATTGAATTCAATTTTCATTTAAAATTTATATTTATCCACTAATTTCAATGCAAGCCTGTCTTTGCTCACCAAAGAATTGTGCCCCCCAATGCCACCCCAGTTTAGATGAGTAACACAAATCTTGAACCCTTTGTATCAAGTCTCTCTCAATTTTATTGCTCGCAAAATGTAGACAGAATCTGTCAGGGGAAAAAATTCAGTCAAACGTGTTCAGTGTTGCATTTCCACAATAGTTGAAGTAATTACAATGACTCTATCCCTTGATAAGTATTTTTCCATTTGTTTAAAAAATTACATTATATGTTTGCTTTCTTTCCCCTCTGTAGATGTATTGTACTTCTTTAAGGGAAGAAATCAATATGAGTTTGATCCTAACAGCAGAAGAGTTACTCGGATCCTAAAGGCCAACAGCTGGTTTTCATGCTGAGAAGATGAAATAACTGCTGAAACATAACTGACTACTTTACATTGAATGTAATGCAGTGTTTGTGTGTGTGTGAAAATATAATATTTAAAATAATATATATAAAGCGAAATACCACTCACTCATCACAAAATCTCCAGAACTGTAAAGCCTACAAACTTGAAACTTGGCACGTATATTCCTCTTGGCTTGTAGGTGCTTGCTACAGAAGGATTTTTCAAAATGACCATCAGATCATTAGTATTTCTTATACAGCATTATATTAACATGCTCTGATGCTAAGGAATTAGATGTTGTACACCCCCTCCCTACCTGAAAAGAACTCTGTTCCAACTGCCAGTTGCCTTATATTAACACACTCTGATGCAACCCTTCACTAAACCGAGCATGAGCATGACCAGCACATGACTCATCCAGCCTGTGGGCTGGGAGTTTAGACATTCTACTCTCCTTTCCCATCTGAAAAGAACTCTGTTCAAACTGTCAGTTGCCTTATATTAACGCACTCTGATGCTAAGGAGTTATACATTCTACATAAATTTGCAAGTTTTAAGTGTCAATGTATCAAGGCCGACCATAACTGGTCATTAATTTTCAAGTTAACTGTCAATTTATCAAGCCCAATCACATAATTTTGTAGCAAAGCATGGGTATCCAGGTACTAGTAATGTAATGTAATATAATATAATGTAATTAATATAATATAATAATACAATACAATATATATGGTATTCTATTGATTGGAATTATTATCCTATATATGATAATTCTGCAAGATTATTGCGTGCTTAAAAATGGAAAGACTACAATACCTACAGCAGAAGAATGAATGATGAAGATGGCAGAATTAGCAGAGATGGCAACATCAATTTGTCTGATTAGAGACAAAAAAAAACATTTATTAGTGACAGGAAATCCCTTATGGACTTTTTTCTGAAAAAAATAATAAATTGTGATCTATGGGTTTGATGATCAGAAAGGGTAGATTTTGGAAAGAAGGAAATAATGTCGTCATCTTTAGAGAGACAGAGAGGGTAAAATATAAATCTAGTAGGACCTGCTATTACAAATATCAGAAATTGCTCCTTTATAACTTTTCCTTTCTTTTTCTTCTCTACTTCTTTCTTTGTACATTTTTCACTGATTATTTTTCTTTAGGTTTTTTTCCCCTTTCGAAATGTGTATTGTTCTTATTTTCTTAATTTAAAAAATAAATAAAAAGTATATATATAAAAAGAAATCAGCAGTCCTGTCATCAATTCACCTTACCTAGGGATTATAAATCAACTGTGGCGAAATATCTATGTATATGACTACAATGATCCTTTGAATTCTGCTAAATTGACCTGCCATTTTTTTTTTAATGGAAGCCTACATGGCAGGGAATTTCAATCAAAACAGTCACAATGGTGGATGTCACTGTACAGTTTGTGATGACAGCTAGCATTTTATTATGAGTAAAAATAAAAACGTAGGGCTTCAAGGAAGCCATGCCAAGCACTTGATTTTTTTGAGTAAGTCCATCTCCATGGATACCTTTAGCCATATGTTATCTGAACAAATGAAAGTGTTCACGCTACATACAGGCATTTAGCTATCTGTACAATCAAAGTCCTATTCAATCTGTACAATCAAAACACAATCAATGCCCATTCATACCTTTCCCAACCTCACAGCTTAATTATTCTGCTACATCTGTCAGAAAACCTGGTAGATGTTCTTCTCATCCATTATACAACAAGAGAAATAAATAAGAAGATACTTTGCTGCCCTTTTAAGATATCCAAATCTGGCTGTTTGAAGAGGCTACCTCAGTATTTCTCAACCTTGGCCATTTGAAGAGGTATGTGGACTTCAACTCCCAGAATCCCCTAGCCAGCCATTGGGCTACCTCGTTCTGCTGAATGGAAAGCCTCTGTCTCTTAATAAAAGGTTCTATTATATCCGTAGACATAATTGAAGAATGGATTTAGGAGAGAAGCTTTTACATCCAGTGCTACATAAAAACTTCAGGGACCACACACAAGTGATCAATGTGGAGTGTCTATTATGCACGCTACAAAGTTGGATTATACTGTAGGCTGGTTTTGTAATCTCTGGAAACTCCTAAAACAATTAGAAAGGATATGAAGTCTTTCTTGTAAAACTTACCACTCAGGATACAATTCCAAGACAAATAAATCCATTCCATCGTAGTAATAAAACTCTTCCAGGCATTCATTGACACATATATTGCAATATATAACAGAGAGAAAACATTGTATAAACCTTTTGACATTTGAAGTTCATCATTTCATTTTTAATGGAGTTCCAACAATCCTGAGCCTAATTTCAAAGTTGTTTAGTACTTCACAATTGTTTATTTGTACATATTCCTTGCTCAAGCATTCCAGACAAGATGTAGTCTAATCTCTTCTGTAAAAATCTCCAGTGATGGAGCACTCATAGCTTCTGGAGGCAAGCCATTCCACTGATTACTTGTTCTCACGGACAGGAAATTTCTCCTTAATTCTAGATTAGATCTCTCTTTAACAGATCTTCACTTGTTACTTTTTGTCCTGCCTTCAGAGAAGCTTTGGAAAGTAGACCAACGTCTCTTCTCTGTGACAATCTTTCAAATATTGAAAGACTCTTACATCACACCTAGTCTTTCTGTTTGTTAGACTATAGCAGGGGCGTCAAACTGGTGGCCCATGGGCCGGATCCATCCCGTGCAGACCAGACCCGCCCCAACTCTGCAAAGACAAAAAACGTCACAATATGTCACGTGATGTCATGTGACGCGATCGAGTTTGACACCCATGGACTAGAGACATACCCAGTTCCCAATGGTGAAATCTAAAACTTTTCCCTACTGGTTCTGTGGGCGTGACTTGGTGGGTGTGGTTTGGTGGTCATGTGATTGGGTAAGCTCAAAAACCAACTTTTATACTTCACACACAAACAACACAAAAGCCATACAATTGACTCACACACAATGCAAAAGCTCACAAAATGGCCCCTGTAAAAAGCATGAACCTCACAGAGCCACAAAGAGTCCAAAAACCAACTATCACACTTTGCACAAAAATAACACAAAAACTACAAAGCTAACTCCTACACAACTGACTCACACAAAATGCAGAAGCAGCTGGACTTCACACAGAATGTGCCTTGCAATAAGCATGAATCTCACAGGGCGAATAGTTAGTTGTTGTTTTTTAAGTTTTTTTTAAAGGTTCTGACATTTCCCACCCCCCAGCTGATTGTCAAAGACAGCTGAGAGTCAGGACTTTTTAAAAACTTTTTAAAGTCTTTTTTTACTTCCAGTTGGGCAAATAGGTAGTAAAAAATGCTTTAAAAAGGTTTTTTAGAAAAGGTTCATCAGCTGTGACAATCACATGTGCCACCGATTATGGGAACCTTTATAAAAACACTTTTAAAAAGCATTTTTACTACCAGTTCTCTGAACTGGAATAATTTATTACTACCAGTTCGCGGAGCAGAATCGGCAGCATTTCACCCCTGCCAGTTCCTGCAACCATTCATCATATGTTTCAGCCTTCAGACCCCTAATCATCTTTGTTGTTCCTCTCTGCACTTTCTATATTCTCAACACTTTTTTTGTATCATGGTGACCAAAACTGGTATTCTAAGTGTGGTCTAACTAGTTCAATTCAACTTGATTATTCAATAATAAAGTACATTTTAGTGTGATATTTATGGTGAGAAAGAGAAATTTAGTGGAAGCACCTATAACATGATTTGAAGTTTCTGAAACTTTTCTGCTGCATCCATACAGGAATATACTCATGTTTACTTTACACAAAAGTAGAGATCGGTTGGATATTAAAAATATTTTTGAAAGGAACAATTCCACAATGCAGTCATTTGGATGGCTCTTTGCACCAAGCTATAATTTCATCTAAATTGTGTTAGTGCGACATCACAACAGAACTACAAAAGAGATTTGCACGTTTGATCATTTGTTTCCTTTTTCCAAACACCCGATACTAAATATCTGGTTTGGGGATCCTTTCCATGCTTTAGTTATTAAAGTAAAGGGGGTCAAATAACAGTGCGGAATTGCTGGGTTTCCTGGATTAAGTTGAAAGTTGAAATGAATTATTTACATTACCCTTTTTAGTTGTAGGATTGTATTAACTTTCATTAACAAATATGTTAATTATATTATTGTTGCAATACCAAATGAGGAAAGCATGATAGATAGATAGATAGATAGATAGATAGATAGATAGATAGATAGATAGATAGATAGATAGATAGATAGATA
>JANHFT010003191.1:0-11881 GCA_032467955.1 Pseudoxenodon macrops | reverse complement strand
TATTCAGCACATTATTTTATCCCCTGATTAGGACTGGAAAAAAAGCTTCTACAGCACAGCTGATAGAGAGAAGCAATGAACAAAGCATGCAAAGCCGGGAAGATCATTAGCACCTGGAAAAAAAGGTTCTTTGGAGGGAGTAGCAATGAAAAAGCTGCAAAGATGGCTTCACTCTTCACCCACCTCGTTAGGTCTGGAAAAAAAGCTTTGAAAATGCTACATCCTGAGTATAAGACGCACCCAAATTATCAGCCCCAATTAGGGGGAGAAAAGGTGCGTCTTATACTAAGAAAAATATGGTACTTTAAAGCAGGGGTATCAACCCTGGGGGCCTGATCCAGCCTGTGGGGTGCTTAGATCTGGCCCACAAGGCTGCCCTGGAAACGGTGAAGGACCGACCCACGTGTGGCCTTCCTCAAGCTCCATTTTCACTGGCAGAGGGTTGCAGGAGACTGACAGAGCCAAAAATGGAGCTCAGGAGCCCGTTTTCGCTGGCAGAGCGCTCAGGGCGCCACAAACACACACACACACCGACATGAGTGACATGCTGGCCACGCCCATCCTGGAAATGCCCAACCCGACCCCCTGAGGTCAAACACAAACCAGATGCAACCCTCAATGAAATTGAGTTTGACATCCCTGCTCTAAAGTATGTATTTTCCTCATCCTCCTTTTATTCATGATATGATGCTGTATAGAGTATGTAGGTAAACAGACCAAAATCAATGAATTAGTTATTTGACCAGGCAGAGTAGACTTAAAAATGAATTTCCTACTCCCAAGGCAATGGTTCTTATCTAGTGGTTGAGACTACAAGTCCAAGAACTGCCAATGCTAGTGGGCATTGTTTGGTTGGTTGGTTGGTTGGTTGGTTGGTTGATTTAATGTATAGTGTCCTGACTTACAAAGACCTACAATTAAGCAAATAGCAAGCTATTGTATGTGGAAAGGGAGAGAGACAGAGAGAATGAGAAATGTACAACTAACCAACATAATGAAAATATTCAGAACAAGACCGAAACAAAGCTATACAAGGAGACTCCAAAATCACTCTGTACCCCAAGGGAGAACAACCACTTCTTCAGTAGTTTCCCAAATGGAAATTCTGGAACTCACTGTCCCAACACAACTGACACTCCATCGAAGAAGGTTGATGGAGCAGCACAAAATGCCTTCAATGTAATTCAATTCTTTTCATTTGCGACTGTATATACGATTTTATAAATTAAAAAGGACTAAATAGAATTTGTAGATAGAAATATCATGGGTTCTATTTACCTTCCCTACTGGTTCAGAGTTGCTCCGGAAGTGCACATGCGTGCGCGCTCATCACTTCCGGGTGAAAACCCTCTACGCATGCACAGAAGGCTTTGCCCATGCGCAGAGGGTTGTTTTTGGCTGATTTTTGGCCGTAAGACCGGTTTGGGGGCATGTCCAGCTGGCCGTCACTGCCAGTTCAGCGAGTGGGTGGAAATTCCTGCTACCGGTTCTAGCAAACCAGTCCAAACCGGCAGGAACCCACTTCTGGGGCCAGTATTGTATAATCTATGATAGACTGGTTATATTGAGATTCTAATAACAATAAGCATTTCTTTGAATACTTCTCTTCTTCTTTTTTTTTCTCTTTTCCTTTTTTTAGGATTCATTTACTTCTTTTCAGGCCCCAAAGCCTATAAATACGACAGAGAAAAGGAAGACGTGGTTAACGTTGTGAAATCCAGCTCTTGGGTGGGCTGCTGATCTAAAGTGACCACAAAGAGGACACCAAATGAGCCAGCTGATGCAGAAACCAAGGCATGATTAACCAGAAGGAAAGAATTCAGTCCCTTTGGTTTTATATTCAGAAAAATGACTGCAGAGCACCATGCAATCTCTCAAATCCAGTGGAGAAAAGAAAGTGAAAGCAAAAAGGAGCAATTCAAGAAATGGACACAATAGAATATCAGATACTTTGATAATCCCCAATTCACGGATGTTATGAACCTACCCAAATCATATGAATAAGTCATTAGAAAATCCTTACCTGATAAGTTCCGATAAAATGCAGAAGTGATAACACCTGTATTTTCTTATTAGATGTCATTCCCTTGCTTCAGAGATGGGTTCCTACTGGTTCTAACCAGTTCTTTAGAACCGTTAGTAACTCAGCGATGACATAACGGAGCCAGTTCCATCAGTGTCTCCGTGGGTGCCGCCATCTTGGATTTTGCTTCTGCGCATATGGAGAAGCTAATTTTTGCTTCTGTGCATGCGCAGAAGCTATTTTTTATTGCTGCCCATGCGCATGTGAGGCGCGACCCTGAGCAAACCAGAAGCAAAATGATTCACAACCCACCCCTGCCTTCCTTCTATGCCTCTTCTAAATAGCCCTGAGTGATTATGTTGATAATTCCTCAACATAATAATATAGCATGTATTATTAACACAATCCTTCAGATGATGTGATGTGGCCAGTGTGTGGAAGACCATTCCTGATTTGTGGCAGAAGTAAGGGACATTAGTAACAACAACCCTCAAATGTCTGACAGTGGCCAAAAAAAATGTCCACCAGTTTCCAAAGCCTCTTCAGTCTTCCCCAATTCATTTTTCTCTTTTTCTTTTCTTTCTCTTTCACTTTGAGTCCATTTTTTGACTGTTGGCAATTGCCTGGACAGGTCCCTGAAGTTTTCTTGGCAAGATTACCACAGTGGTTTGCCATTGCCTTTTTCCTAGGGCTGATACCAGGGGTGGGCTGCTGCGGGTTCGCAGAGGTTCGGGAGAACCTCTAGCTAAGATTTTATGCAGTTCGAAGAACCCCCAAATCCCACTCATGGCTGACCCCACCCCGCCCCTCCTAGGAGTCCCCACACGGCCCATTTTGGATGCAGGTAAGCGGAGGGTGCATGCGGAAGCCTGGGGAGGGCGAAAAACAGGCCTACCGGAAGTTTAGGAAGGCCAGAAACAGGCCTATTTCCAGCCTCCAGAGGGCCTCCGGAGCCTGGGGAGGATGTTTTTGCCTTCCCAGAGGCTCGAAGAAAGCCTCCAGAGCACGGGGAGGGCAAAAATCCCTCCCCCGCCATGGTGCAGGAGGCAGACAAGGCCACGCCCACCATGGTCACACTCACCCAGCAACTGAACAGAGAACCCCTTGCTAAAAATTTTGAAGCCCACTCCTGGCTGATACAATGACCGACCCAAGTTCACCCAGCTGGCTCCCTGCCTAGGGTAGTACTAGAACTCATTGTCTCCTGTTTTCTAGTCTGATACCTTAACCACTAACCAAACTGGCTCCTCCCTAATTCAATTACCTGCAAGAAAGTTGTAGAGGCTGTAAGTATTCCCCAAGAGAACCTACCACTTTGCTAATTAAATAATTAATTTGTAATCAGAGGGGCTTTGCTTTTATAGTTTCAAAGCTATGCTCATCTCTTAAGACGATTGTAAGCTTCTTGATTCTGACAGGAAATTATGTTTCTTCCGAGCACGAATAGAACAAATACCATTTCTTGTCTGGAGCCAATGTATTTGCTTGCCTTTGTGTATGATGAAATGTAAACCCTTCCGGTGGTGCTCCTTTTCCTTCCACGAGTAAGAGGATATTCAAGGAAGATTATTTGTTGCAGGAAAGGTTTTGTGTGATTAATTGTCCACAGAGGGAATGTCAAAAATTCAAGATGGCGAGCACAACCATGAAATTAAAATGCTACTTTTTATATGTGGTTTAAAGTATCTAAAAATTTAATGATTACTATTTACAGTGGAACCTCTGTTCATGACTATAATCCATTCCAGGACTTCAGTCGGCACCCGATTTGATCATGAACAGAAGCAAGACTGACTGCGCATGCGCAGACACAAAAAAATGGCGCTAAAGGGGAAATAGCTGCAATAGGGAAAGTCCAGAGGTGGGTTCCTACCGGTTCGGACCAGTTCTACCGAGTAGGTAGTAAACTGCTGGTGACGTCATGGAGCTGTTCTGGTCCATGCACGCCACCATCTCTTTTTTTAAATTTTTTGGGAAAAAATATTTATTTTTGATTTTTTTGCAGATTTGTTTCTTCTATGCATGTGCAGAGGTTGAGTTTCCGGCACTGCACATGCATTGCCATCTTGTTCTCAGCCTTTTTTGGGGGAGGGGAACTTTTTGGATTTTTATCTACTGTGCATGCGCACGCCCACAAGGCGGAGGAGGCAGTGAACCGGCAGTGAGGTAAGTTAGAACCCACCCTTGGGAAAATCGCCACAGCTGTGTTTGATCGTGAACTGAAGATATGTTCGTGAACAGAGTCAAACATTTGGCAGATTTTTTATTTGGAAACCGATTTGGTTTTGTTTTCATTTGTGAACCGAGGTTCCACTGTAATCCTTATTATTGCTCAGAGAATAACAAAATCGGAAAGGGACTTTGGTCTTCTAGTCTTCTAATCCAATCCCTTGCTTGAGGAGGAGACCCTATGCCATTTCAGACAAATTGATTTTAATTTTCTATTTTGTATTTTATATTGTTCTATTTGACGGGGGGGAAATCTATTTGAGGATAATTTTAGAACTTATTTATTGTAGATAGATAATAAATACTAGACAAAAAATAACCAAACGAAATTACATGAATAAACTATCTGCGCAGTAAAAGCCAATGGTCCTTAAATGAGATTTATTTTAATTGCATCAAGCATAAATTAAATGTATAATAACTTTATGTCACTATATGGATGTCAAAGGCCAAATCTCAGGTTTGCTTTTTAATTTGTTTTTGTTTGGTTTGAGGATGGTGATTATGGGTTGGTTTTTTTCTGAATATTAGCCTCTGGAAAATAATCCACTGAAAAATAATGAAGCTATGAAGAGTGGGGAGAACATATGCCTTATGAACACGTTTTTCAGTCAAAGAAGTTTTGTGATGATTGTGACTTTAGGACTGTTCTTATATAGGGTCAATGCCAAAAACTATTTTGGAAAGAGAACAATTTTGAACTACTGTACAATCCCACGAAAGCTATATTTTTTCCTGTATATAAAATATTGTTTTATAGATCATCATTTCCTGGATTATCAGCATTTATTTTCAATTTTTTTCACTTTTCCTGTCAAGAAATTAGAACATCGGAATGGTTGCTCCCTCCTTTATTCTCCTCCCCCACAAAGAATTGATAGATAATTAAGCTGTGTGATTTCCCTCAGTTAAAACAGTAATCTTTCTGAAGTGAAAATGGATCAGAATGCATTCCCACATTTTTTTCTCTCTTTACATTAACATACAGTAGCTACTATCTGCCCTATAGTGTAGAACCATACGGACACAGTGTTATTTAAGCTTCCCCCTTCCTCTTCCCCTTTTCCTTTCTTATCATAAATCACACTGCTTTACATCCATTCCAATCTGACACAATCCAGGCTGGTTGTATAAAAATTCCCAGCAACTGTTCTAAGAATTGCAGACATCATATTCTAACACAGGGGTGTCAAACTCGATTTCATTGAGGGCCGCATCAGGATTGTGTTTGACCTCAGTGGCCTGGGGTGGGTGTGGCCAGGCTGGGCGTGGCCAGCTTGACCTGACTCATGTCAGGTGCGCCTGTGGTGGCCTGAGTGCTCTGCCAGATAAAACAAGCTCCCAAACTCCATTTTCAGCTCCATGGCCGCTGTGAGTAAAAACATGTGACCCTCCCATGCTCTGTTTTCACTGGCAGAGGGTTGCAGGAAGCCGTGGCAGCTGAAAATGGAGCTCAGGAGCCTGTTTTTGCTGACAGAAGCACCACGGGGCAGTCCTTTGCTGTTTCCTGAAGGCCAGATCTAAGTAACCCATGGGCGAAATTCGGTCCTCAGGCATTGAGTTTGATACCCCTGCTTTAACACATCTGGATTTGGAAAGATTGAAACTTTCAAACCGGTAATTATGTAACTCACCCACAACCATCTCACAATTTTCTTCAGAGGCAATTAAAAAGTTTGCAGTGGTAGCAACTTGATCCCTGCAATACAAACATTGCTCAAGGCAGTTGCAGGGAAAGCAAACTGCAGACCAATGCCAAGCCCTTCATATGTTTAATAAGCATATGAAGCAGGGGTGGGTTCTACTTACCTTCCCTACTGGTTCAGAGTTGTGCTGGAAGTGCGCATGCGTGCGCGAGTGTAGCACATGCGCACACACTCGTCACTTCTGGTGAAAACTCTCTGTGCATGCGCTGGAGGGCCAGTTCGGGGGCGTGTCAAGCCAGCCGTCGTTGCTGGTTCGGTGAGGGGGTGAAAATTTCCACTGCCAATTCTAGCGAACCTGTCCAAACCGGCAGGAACCCCCTTCTGATATGAAGGTTATCAATCACACTAATTTATAATGCAAATACATTTATAAGAAGGATTATTTTACTTGCAGCCTATATCCCCTCAATACAACAGAATTCAACTACTCCCACCCAACGGATGTATTCGAATCCCTCAGCCCTTCGCACTTACCCTTCCAGGTTTTAAGTTATAAACAATGCAAATTGTTTGATTATAAACAGTAACATTTCTAATCAGATTAAAATATAATTACTTATTGAATACGAACCACTGGTGTGATTCAACTGCAAACATATTGCATCGATAGAAGCATGATTTACAAATTACAAGAGGTTCCACCTGTTTTGTATATTACACTAACTTCACAATCAATTCAAAAGCTGTGAGTGGTGCAAAGAGCTAGTGAAAGATACATGCTCGGTATCATTAGACAAGATACAAAGACCGGCACATGGATTAGAAAACAAACAAAAATATACGATGCCATCAAAAGAGTAAAAGAATTGAAATGGAACTGGGCTGGTGACATAGCAAGAAGAACTGATGGCAGGTGGACCAAGGCAATCACGGAGTGGATTTCACTTGATAAAAAGCATCCACTTAAGACTTAAAACAGGAGTAACAACATCAGCAAGTATTGCAGGCCCAACTGGCAAAGGAAACTCAAGACTCTGTAGAGATTCTCTGTCTTGCAGGTCATGGTTCTCCCAAAGGTGTTTTCTCAGGAGGCAATTGGACTTTCTTGTTTTTCTTTTGAAAATGAAAAGTGAAATGTCTGCAAAAGAAAAACAAGGAAGTCCAATTGTCTCCTGAGAAAACACCTTTGGGAAAGCTCAAGACTTTATCGGTTGGAAACATGTCCAAGAGGCCACCATCTTGCAGTGGATAGACAATAGCTAGGAGGAGGAGGAGGAGGAGAAATGATGATGAGGAATAATTCCACTTATTACCTAGTATTGTATTAAGTTCTTCCATACTTTAAGAAGGATTCAAATAAGTGGGAAAAGAGCAGAGAAAAGCAAAGTGATCAAAAAGAACATAGGATACTAAGTTTTAGAGAGAGGGATTGAAAGAATGAAGTGTTTCGAGAAGAAAAAAAATGAGGAGAGATAAGGTAACACTCATCATATATCTTAAATAATGTTACATAGAAGATCAAGACCTGATCTATATCATCCCAGAGCAGAGGACACAGAATACTATTTTTAAGTGACAGGAAGTCAGATTCTGAACGAATTTTGAGGAAAAGAACAGTTCAACAGTGGAATCAGTTAATTATTAATACTAATAAGCTCCTTGTCATTCTTCAACCGATGGTTGGAATTTGGATTTCTGCACTGAGTAGAGAACTGGACTCAGGGAACTAAATGTCTCCTTCTGATTAACTCTTGATTCTACTAAACTTTGATTGGATGGCATAGGGCCAATTAATTGGACTCCTCAATAAGAAATATCCAAGAGATGGCCCCAAAGGAGGTGACGTCAGCTCGGGGCACCCACGGTCTCTTGGTGGATGGGTCACAGGTCAATGTCTCTGGGATTCCACCTATCCATGGGACTGATCTGTGTCAGGACGGCTTTTGGAATCAGGAGGAGACGCGGCTCTTTGGCTCCTTTAGAGCGCTTCCTCAATCAGAAAGAGCCCAAATCATAAAGCGTCTGGATGCAGTTAAGTCCAAGCTTTGGAGCCTATCACTCTCTGACAAGGATTCCTTTGGACCCCAGGGATTTCATACTGATTTACCAGCGGACGCTCCTTTGGCATTCTCTCTGAAATCTTTAATTCATAAATCTGGAGACAGAGGGCTAACTCAAACCTCGCTTGATGATACTGCTGAATACCTTCCAGCTAAGCAATCAGCAAATACCACAAGTATGAGCTGGAGTGCGCTTAGAGCCTTACAGCCCCATGAGCAAGGCTCGCCTCCCCTCTCTTTTCCCCTGCTTTTGCCTCCTAAGAGGATTACCCTGCCAACTAATAATGGATGTATTTTTTTGGATCCTAAGGGTGCCCTGGGAAAAATTAACCACATGGAATGACTAGTAAACCCGGTTACCCCCCCCCCCTGCACACTCAAGTGCCTTTTGTGGAACATTGCAGGCTGGGGCCAAAGATGTGGTACTGCAGAATTTTCTAATTACATCCATTCATTCGATGTGATCCTGCTTCAGGAGACCTGGACTTGTGATAAGATATCCTTTTCAGGGTTTACGGCCATTTCGTTGGCCGCAACCAGACAATCTACGGTAGGGAGGCCTAAGGGTGGTCTAGCTTGCTTGGTCTCTACTTCTGTGAAAGTGGAGACAGTTGAACTACCCCCTGTGGCTCTTTAGCTATGGCGCTCTTAATTAAGAAAGGACGCAGCAAACTGTTAGTGTTCAATGTTTATCTACCCCCGATGAGGAGGCAAGCCGATACCAAGGCTCAATGGGGCACGCTGGAGAACTATATTACTTGTATGAAAACTAAATTCCCAGTACAGTACATCCTTATAGGGGGTGACTTTAATGCTCATTTGGGAGATCAAGTCCCCCCCGCGATAGAGGCACTCTACCCCAAAGAAACCCTCCAGGCCATAGATCATCTGACTTCAGCCAGACAGTCTAAGGACGAATTAACAAATTTTACTGGCATCCAGTTAGCCCTTCTAGCAGCCCAGCACAAAAGATAATTATTAATGGGAGTACCCTAGGTGATCTGACTGGCGAATTTACTTTTAGTTCCTCACGTGGAAGTAGTGTTATCGATTTTGTGCTGGTATCTCGGCCTTTAAGAGAGGCAGTCCGTGCTTTTTATGTGGACTGCATTACGGAGAGCGACCACTACCCCCTGGTTACAATCATTGAGCATTTTTCAAATGTACATCTCCCTAAGGGCCCTCAGATACTAGATCCTTATGTGGCCTCGTACACAAGGAGGATCAAATGGTCTCCCAATACTGAAAGAAAGTTTCACTCCTTTTTATCATCACCGGAGTGTCTCAATTTGTATAATCAGGTACTAGCAAGCAGTGGCTTGGAGATAGTCATGGCCTTCGAATCACTAATTAACAGTGTCCAAAAGGAGCTTGGAGCCGTCTGTGGGCCGAGTGGTCTATATCAATCACGAAGTAATACTTGGTTTGACTAAGATTGCTTGAGGCTTAGGAACCAGATTAAACGGGTTTACCTGCTCTACCGCAACCGAGGGGACAAACGCCTACCAGAGGACTACTACCGCCTGAAGCGGGAGTACAAAGGATTAATTGCTAAGAAAAAGAAAGCTAAAGAGAGAGAGAAGTGGAACCTACTTCTCCTCTCCATCCAGCAGAAAGACATCCGATTATTTTGGCAAATTGCTGCCAGCTCTTTGCTGGGCCATCAGAAACTCCCTCTCTGCTGCATCTCGAACAGAGACTGGGAAAACCATTTCTCGGCAATCTACCAGGCATCAGAAAGTTCAACCATGCCTCATCTACAGCTGACTCCTGTAGCCCCTGACTGGCAACCTGTGACCCATGCGGAGATCACCGAGTTCATCTCTGAACTCAAGTCAGGCAAAGCTCCTGGCCCCGATGCTATTCCCCCTGACCTGCTAAAATCCAACCCTGAATGGTGAATTCCTCTTTTTGCAAGACTCTTTACGTATATTAATTCCTCTGGCAGGGTACCTTCCTCCTGGAGCTCAGCAATTATTGTGCCAGTTTTTAAACGAGGAAATAGAAGCAACCCAGCCGACTATCGTCCCATAAGCCTGCTCTCCATTATTGGAAAATTGTATGCGAAATATCTCCATCGCAGACTCCTTACTTGGCTTGAGGAATCCACTATTATTGGTGCTGAACAAATTGGGTTTAAAGCGGGCTGTGCTACACTGGACCACTGCTTTGTCCTAGCGCACCTGGTCGACAAATATACTACTATACCAGGTGGCAAACTCTTCACTGCTTTTATTGACCTAAAGTCAGCATTTGACTCAGTCCCTAGGGGTTTGTTGTGGTCAAAGCTGCTTAAAAGTTCTATCGACAGACGTTTGTTGTTCTTAATTAGATCCTTGTACAATCAGACCTCCAGCCAGGTCAGGTGTGGTCTGCAGGGAGAACTCTCTAATCCTATCCCGATTAAGAATGGAGTAAGGCAGGGATGTGTTCTGGCTCCTCTTCTGTTTAATATATTTCTATCTGACCTGGCCGGTTACATCGGACATATTGAGTCCCACGCCCCGAAGCTGACAACTACAAAGATCCCGCTTCTTCTTTACGCTGATGATGCGGTTCTCCTTTCATTGTCAAGGCCAGGACTGAAAAGATTACTTTCTGCATTTGGGTCTTACTGTGCTGAAAACCATTTGGCTATTAACTATGATAAATCGAAAGTACTAGTGTTTACTAGAGCCCGGAAATTGTATAACTGGGATATCAGTGGCAATGCTGTTAAGCAGGTTTTCCATTTTAAGTATTTAGGTATTCAATTTCAGAACACCGGTGCCTGGACTAGACATCGAACCCAGGTGCTGAACTCGGCCTCCTGTAGCCACCAGCAGATTTTAAGATTCTTTTATACCCAGGGTGGCCAGTTCATTCCTTCTGCCCTACGTATTTATAAAGCCAAAACGTTGGTCCAAACTCTTTACGGAATTCCTATATGGATACGGGGCTTCAAGGATTGCATTGAAAGAACCCAGGCTGCTTTTCTTAGAAAACCTCTGGGTCTTCCCCCTTGTGTTGGTTTTGCACCGATGTACCTGGAACTGGGCGTTCGATCGATGGAATGTATGGCCTGGATTCACACCTTTAAATGGTGGTTTCGGATGCTATTTCTGGCAGTTCCTGGCAGCTACCTCTCCCTGGTGTTCGCGGACTCCCATATTTCTCACTGGGAGAAAGAGCTGCTGAAGAAACTTCATCTGCTAGGATGCCTTGGGAAACTACGATCTCAAGGACGCCCAATTTAGGATAGTCCAACGGCTTGTGGATATTGATTTACAATATCTATGAGCCAGAGCCAACAAGACTTGCTTCCCCCTGACTCTCAATCAACTCAACAACTATGGATTGAGGACGGCTTCCTATTATTATACTCTGACCATCCCCAAGTACAGAAGAGCTTTCTCCCTGGCTCGCTTTAATGCCTTGCCCTCTGCACTTTTGGATGGTCGTTTTAAGAGGATCCCGTTTAATGAGCGGCTGTGCCCTTGTGACAGAGCTGAAGTCGAAACAGTGGAGCACATCCTTCTGTTTTGCCCTATGTACAGCGCAGACAGATCTGGGTTACTGTCTCTTCTTGAGAGCGTCCCCTCTGGTCCTGGTGGCTGTGGTCTGTTTGTGTATTGCCTTGGGGATGTCTCCTCGTACATCACCTCTCAAGTTTCCAAGTTTTTTCTGAGAGCGGTAACCATCAGAGGAGAACGCTGTGGGTCCCCTGGCTGGGCTTTTGGTGGCTGACTGATATGATCCTGTGGCTGGTTCTCCTGTGTTTCTTTTGTGGTGGTTGTGTTTTGGTCTGAGACTGTAAATAAAACTATTATTATTATGTCCTTCTAATGTTAACATAATCCATTCTTTTATCCATGTTAACACTGCTGCTTGGTAATATATTTCCCAATTGGGTACTCCAAAACTCTCTATTTTATATGCTATAA
>JANHFT010003190.1:133885-148222 GCA_032467955.1 Pseudoxenodon macrops | reverse complement strand
CGACAGGGAGCTGCAGCAGAGCCATATGTGGCTCCAGAGCTGCGGGTTGGTGACTCCTGGCTTAGGTACTGGTAGTCCTTGATTTATGACCACAATTGATCCCAAATTTGTGTTGCTAAGTGAGACATTTGTGTTGCTAATTGAAACTCAGGTAAGATCCTAATTTTGCCCCATTTTATGACCTTGCTTGCCACAATTATTAAGTGAATCACTGCAGTTCTTAAGTTGTGACACGGTTGTTAGGTGAATCTGACTTGCCCATTGACTTTTTTTGTCAGAACGTCACAAAAAGGGATCACATGACCCCGGGACACGGCATCTATCATAACATGAGTCAGCTACCAAGCATCTGAATTTTGATTATGTGACAGTCCTAAGTGTGAAAAATGATCATAAGTCACTTTTTTCATTAACGGTTGTCACTAAACACACTGTTGTAAGTCAAGGACTACCTCTTATATGTTTCTTTGCAGGATTCAAGGAGTTATTCCTGCAAATAATTTCTTTTACCAAACATTTTTATCACCAATAATGATGAAAAGAGGCATTTTTAATTTAAATGTGCTTTCTGGTTAAAGTGACTTTCTATTTAAAGCTTTAACGCAAGAACTATTTTTAAGATTTACAGAGAAACCTCTGAGTTTCAAAAGAGAATAATACAGCTAATAGAGCAATGATCTTAAGGACCCACATTGTTCTTCCTTAAAGCGTCAACTTTATACATTTTATTAATGTGGCCTTGTGAATGTTTTTTTGACCCAGCAACTCACACAAAACTCGACAGTATCTACTGTATTTTTAAAAGTGAAGCCTGAGTTTGAATTTCATCATTTTCAGATCCCTTTAGTTGGGTAATTGCACACATAGACTTCATATAAAGGAAATTCATTTGTTCAGGGTCACTGCATGGTTTTTCATTAAAAACAAATTACCAATGTTCAGAAAGGACATCTGGGTTTCCAGAGTCCCATTAATGACTATATTTTCAGCATTACGATCCCGGACAGTCTATCCTTTCCTGTCACCCTCCGTTAAGCCCCAAGAGGACAATGAGAATGACAGTCAAGTGAAAGGCAAACCATGAGGGATGAGGCCAACATCTCAGCCTCTAGGGAAAGGAAGAGATATGTGAATACTCTCACACAGGCACACACACACACAGACAGACACAAATAAATATGACTAAATATAATTTCACCTGTACCTTTTCCTTGTCCCTAAGGCTTTGTACCCATCTGATATTTTGCTTTTATATCTCCAGAAACTAGGAGGACATCATCTGACATTATCTGATGTAGCCTTCTCACAGTCTCATTGCCCACCAGATACATTGGAACCGCACTTCCCACATTCCTTCTAGCATGGGAATTCTTGGAGCTGAATCAGAGGCTAACAGATAGGAAAACTGAGAAGAACTGCAGAGCCAGTATTTATATAAACAAGAATGATTGCATCAGCTTATTCCACTTTGAAGCCTCCTGGTCAAAACACAAGGTTGGTGTTTAGATATGTTGTTGGAAGCAAGCTACTTTTTGCTTTGTATAATTTGTTTGAGCAAAATAACGCTTAGAAAAGACACTGAATCGTGGTCTGACTAAGCTAGACTGAAAGTAACCATAGAGTCTGCTGTGCGGAAATGTGAATTCACCGCACCCTTATATAAACAGAACAAGCTTAGTGGGCCCCAGTCTTTCTCTGACTGGGCAATATCCAGTTTTGCTCACTTTGTCAGGATGAAGCAGCACATTGCTTTATAAAACATCAGTAAATTAAACCCAAACAAGACACATCCAGTTATATCTGCTCTATGTTAAATCAGACAACATGGCAATTTAGCCATGCATTATATTTTCGTATAATTCTAAAACTGAAAAAAAATCATATAATCTTAGATGCACACTGTATGTATCTTTTGTGGGAGAGTTCTTATCTTTACACCTAGCCTTAAATATAATAAAGTTGAATTGAGCTGAATCACGCTGGTACATTTTTCCACTCAATAATTATTACTTTGGGGAAGGCAAAACAATCTTAAAGTTTAGTATGGCTTAAATGTTCAGTCACTGCTTCAAATGTTGCAATCATGAAACAACGTATGTGCCGACATAATCAAGCAATACTGTTTCCTTGCTATCATATCTGAATTATTTTATTGTGTCTTAATTAGATTGTTGTGAAAGAGCGTAGATCTGGCCTTAGGAAGGGGGAAAGAGAAAAGAGAAACAGTAACTCAGTAATGAAAAGGGGGAAAACATAAGAAAAAAACCCACATTACTACAAATTTTGAGCAGAAATCCCACTTTTGCTCAAGGAACCTTTTCCCAATTGGTTTGTTAAGTTCCTCTATTTTGGAGAATATTTTCTAAGATTTATCCTCATTGCATTGAAATATGCATGGGCTTATTATTATTTGGTCTGTGAGATTTCCAGACAATCACCATTTCTCTCATAGTACATGTTGAAACAAGTCAGAATGTTTTCAATTAATCTTGACTTTTTCAGATTTGTGTACTATTCAGTGCTCAAGCTTGTTTATTGCATGCTATCCAGCAACTGAATATACTATGCCAGGTAAATACAAAAATACCCCTTCATCTTTCTGCCACAAACATACCCACAAAAACCTTACTAACATTCCCTCTTACATGTGTGCAATCCATATTTTAATCCGTATGTGCTTCTATATATTCATTTGGTGGTTTGCAAAAAAAAAAAAAAACATTTCCCAAGAACTACTCTAAAATAGCAATCAGATAACATCAACTGGAAAAAAATTATTTTTTTTATATTGAAGAACTGCTGTTTTTGCCATTTGGGAACACCTGAGTTCCAAATCCTAAATAATCTAAGTTGTACAGATGGTATGTTTGCAAAATTTCATTCAAAAGCTTTGCCTTCCTGAATAGAAAAAATGTAATCATCTTACCGAACAGAAGGAAGCTCAGTTTAAAATCCATATATACCGATTTTCTTCTATAGTTCCATAATGGAAATCAAATTCTTAAACAGCATAAGAAGTGGGAGGTAGTAAGAATTTTCTCTCCAGTGAACAACAGGTGGCCACCATTGGCTGCTAACGCATGGCTAAACTTCCTAATATACTAATGTGGCAGTTAATGGTGGATTTTTAAGGTACAAGTTACTCTTCATACTGCAGAATTTGAAGGGAGGTACATTTATTTAACAAGTGGCTGAATAGGTACATGACATGAACACTCCCTTACAGGTGACATGTTCTGTTGGCAGATTGAAAAACAAATCTGGAACTCCCCATAGATTGACTCCAAGTGCCTGATTTTTTACTCTCAGGGTACTGCAACACAAGATCAATGATCGGAAGAAAACTTTGCGGAAAATACATTTTCTAACATTAGTTTATAAATTTTGGGTGCATGTGTGTCTTTGAGTCAGTCTTGACTCCTGGCAATTGCCTGGAGAAGTCCTTGCAGATTTGTTGACAAGGTTTTTTGGAAGTGGTTCGTCATTGCCGGCTTTCTAGGGCTGAGAGAGAGTGACTGGCCCAAGGTCACCCAGCTGGCTTTGGGCCTGAGGCCGGACTAGAACTCATAGTGCCTGGGTTTTTAGCATGGTGCTTTAACCACTACACCAACCTGGCTCTCTGTAAACAAATAATGTCACTAATATTATCATCTGTAGCATTTCTATCCTTGTTATCACTTCTTCTACACAGCCTATATTTTAAAGACAACTTATTCCATCTGTGTACTTTGATTGAACTACTAGCATAACTGATGCGCAGAAGCAAATCTATTGCTTTGTTCTTTATGGTTCATTGAATTAATCTCTTTGACCATTCTTGCCTTCTGTGTTCACAGTAAAATACAAAAAGCATACAAAATGTGGAACATTTCTGTGGGACATATTCAGTGATTCCATAAAAAAAATGTATCCTCAAACCTTGTTAACCTGTAATAGAACTCGTGCTTTTACATATCCACCCATGAAATGGCTTGACAGTTTCACTGTCAAAATAGACATCAGAGAGAATAGAATACTAAGAGTGAAAAATATATGAAGATTAACTAAATCTATCCCCCTAGCTTCAAGGAAGGGTCATACACAAATTAACCCTGATTATCACCATACAGATCAATACACAACTTCATTGCAGGATGGAACAGAAGCAAATAAAAAATTTAAAAATGTTTACCACATAATCATTTTTTGACTACGGTATATAAGATTTTTTTTTCCTGGATGAACATAGGAAAAAACCAGTTTCCAATCAGAACTAAACATATGGAATGCATATTACTGTAATTTATTTAATAAACAGTGCATGAAGGTGCCATGTATGTTAGGTCAAAGAAATAGTTCTTTGATATGCAAACACATCTCTTCCCCCCCCCTCTCTCTCACATACACACACCATTCAATCTTGCTCCAAATCACTCCAAAAACATACAATCTAATTATTTTATGAACATTCTATGAAATTGGAATCGGCTATAGATATCTAAAAGCTCACATCATGTGAATAAGTGTGACTCAACCTTAGCATCAACTTCCACAATTGCACATACAACCCAATTTTCTTGTAGATGCTTCTTATGGTCACCAAGGTGTTGGGAATCAACTAAGAAAATAATCACGTTGTTACTCATTAAATAAACAGTAATGGTTCCTATGAAAATACAGAATGGGGAAATACAGTATGGGAAGCATGACATGAGCTAGACAACTCAATTAATAAGACACCATGGAAAGTTGCTAATAAGAAGAAAAGAATCAGACTGAAGAGCCATTAGATGCTTTTAGAAAACTCACAGAACATAAGATAAAAATAGGTGCGTCATCTTTTTTGCAATCCATATATATAATCATATTTTCAACAATCATACTTGATTTTCTGAATCTAGGAACTTTATTATATTTGAATCTTACTTTTCCTTTAGAAAATTCAGTGAGACTTCTCAGTGTGACTTATGTTGTATTTCTACAAGTTTAGTATACACACACACACACACACAAAAATACACATACATGAAATTTGTCCTGAAAACAAATCAAGCACTTTGGAATATTTAACCATTTTTTAAAATCTGCTGTACTGATTGATATATCGGACCATGTTACAATTTTTATATCCTTTCCTAGATGTATTTCTCAAAGAGCAGGTTTAAACATAATACTCCTGTATCTAAGGCAATGGTCTATACTAGAGCAGAGTTTCTCAAATATGACAACTTTAAAACAGATGGACTTCAACTCCTTGAATCCCCCAGCCAGCATGGCTGACTGGGAGTTTCTGAGAGTTGAAGTCCACCTGTCTTAAAGTTTCTAAGGTTGAAAAATCCTATATTAGAGGACAATATTTTTAAAAGCCAACATGGTCTGGGGACTCAGCATGAGTTATCCTGCAGGAGTAATCCTTCATCCTTGTTGTGATGAGTATGCATTTCATTCTGGTGACTACATATCGCACAATCTTCAATCGTCCTGGCTTCATGATGATTTAGGAATGCCAATAAATTCAATGCAATTCTCATTTTCAACGTTAAGCAGGATTATGACAAATATTACCCAAATTGACCTTGGTTCCGATTTTCTGCTTATAATATATCTTATTCCAAGATACCTGCCTCCAGACCTGATCTTTATGGAACAAATCCTACATAATATTTGACAGATATTATACACACTGAAAAGCTTACAGTGTTCATTTCTATGTTTTTCCTTTTACTAGCACATTTCAGAACAAGAGTCTACAGTGGAGTATATACTATTGGCAGAAGAGAAGGAATAAGAGGATAAGGAGCTGCGCCTTTACACTTTCTTTATTTTATAGTTTTTTCCCTACTATGTTCATTAATTATAACCCTCCCTTATGTCTAATTATTAAAAGATTTATTACAGCCTCTTTTTTGCATGTTTTGAAAATTATTACAAGAGATCAATATGTCTAGAAGTGAGTGTCTGAGAATTGGTAAAATGAATTCTCCCTGTATAAATGTCAGCACAGAATAATTCAGTCATATCACACTGATGTGTGTGTAATAAAGCTGATCTGTCGTCTGTTGCACAGCCAAATGATAAAAGACTGCAATGCATTCATAAGAGATTTCTGAAATGGGCCCTTCAAATGATAAGTGACAAGACTGGATCAGTAAGTTACTACTTAGCCTAGTTTGAAGGAAGAAAGGGGATTGAGAAAAATTATAAACAATTTTCATTTTTTAGATCAGAGTATTATCATTAAAGAAAGATTAAAGGGAAACATGCAAATTAATCTACATGGCTGCTTCTTTATATATATATTTATTTTTTATCTACATGGCTACTTCTAGTATAACATTGAATATGTTCAGTAATTTAGTTGTATCTCTACTATTACACCTACTATATAATGCGTGTAAGATGATGCAGCTTGTTCTCTTTATGGGAGTGAGGAAATATTTCAGAAACCACTACAGAATTCTTTTTTTATTTGTTCCAAACACATATGGGGTAGGCTGGCAATTTTCAATTTTCAGGTTACATGATAAAAGTGGAAATGTAAAAGAATTTATTGATTAACTGTGTTAAGAAAAAAATGATTTTGCAAGAGGTGGATCTATTACTCATGTATTTTCTGAATAAAGAATTGGCAAGAGAGCACTGACTGTTTATACAGATAAAGCTTAATTGGCTAAATAGTAAGAGAAATTCAGATATATTTGCATAGTCAGTAAGATCAGTTCAATTTTCACTCTCCTTTCAATATTTGGGTCTGATAAACACACACACACACACACACACACACGTATGTATGTATGTATGTATGTATGCATGTGTGTACGTATGTAATAGTAAAATATAGGACTGTGCAAGTTTGAAGGAGCATTTTGATCAATAAAGCTACAACAGAAGCTCTCCTCAAAGTCAAGCCCTGAATACAGGCAGTGCTCCAGAAACAAGAATTAGAAAAGGCTCTTTTCTTCAGATGAAAGCACTCAATTGACCTTTCAATCTGAAATAACAGAAAAGAGAGATTCACTTTTCTAAGCAGACCAACATGTCATGGGGCTGTTTATCTGAGGGACTGCCTCTCCTTGATTACATCTGCCCACTCCATCATATCCCTCAGAGGGGGCATGCTGCATGTCCCATCAGCTAGGGAGCTACTGTACATCTGAATGGAATCTAGTTGGCAGAACAGCACGCCTTACTAGCACTGATGAGGTTATTTACCGTAGTTAGGGTAATGAAACGTCTGCAAGAAAACAGCCAAGCTCAGAGAGCACGAAGAATCCTTCATTTCAGCTCTGAGCTACAAATATTCTGTTACATGTGGATAAAAGAGCTTAGGAGTTTTCATGCCGGTCCAAGGAATTAGTAGGATTTACATACCCGTTGCTCATTGGTCCATTTGAGCGGCGGTAAATATAAGACACTGTCAGTGGCTGGCCAGGCTAATGGAGCCCTTTAAAAGAGGGCCCCTGTCAGCCAGCGGCATGCTTTTCGATCACTGTTTCCTGGAATAAAGTGCTGAAGTTGTTGCTGGTGTCCTGCCTCTTCATTCAAAGCCCACACTTAACTTATTCTCCTTTATTGATTATTGTTGTTATTGTTTTTAAGCTCTGTTGAACACCGTCCAGAGTCATAACTCACTTTTTTTAATGGCATTGTAACTTTGAGTGGTCATTAAACAAAGTTTAGTAGTTGTAAGTTGAGGGCTACCTGTATAGATTAAGTATATCACTTCCAAGTATGAGAACCCACAGGTACAATTGTGAGAAATGTTTATAACAAAGTTAATTTAAATGAGTCACATGCTAAAAATGCAACGAGCAAAGTAATCCCAAAATTAATCTCTTGTCATAAGTATTCAACAGGAAGCTTCTTTCCGGACATATTTTGACTGAATAACTTCTCTTAGTACCCATTCTACCAGTTCTTTTAATTCAGTCTCCCTCCCATCAGCTTGAAGTCAAGGTCTAAGTTTGCAGGAGTTATATACATCATTGTCATAATACAATTACAGAGTCAGAGAAAGGCAGTTACTTAATTTGTGTGTTTAACATCTCTCCTTGCCTTCGGGTTTGTAAATCTAGATGCAGCTGGAATGTAAAAGGAGCACAAAGGAAATCCTTGGCTTTGTGGCTGAAAGTCATTGCTTTCATTCGTACTTCCCATGGCCCGCCCCCCCCTCCCCTTCTTCTTTTTTAATGAAAACTCACCAGGCACCATCCCTGTCAGCGTTGGAGCAGAGTAGCTGCCCTGTCCAGCAGGGGGGACGTGTGGAGGGTATCCAGGGAGGGTTGTGCTTGCCAAATCACGACCTGAAAAATCAAACCAACAAATCGCCACGTGAGCATTCACAAGATCTAGACATATTTCTACATTTCCCTTTAGACCCAAAACGCAGGCCGTGCATTTGTCAAAACTCAACTGCAAATACCAAAGTGGGATGCCCCCTCCCCTCCACCAAAGCTTAGCCTTGTCAGGCATGAGAAAGATTTTCCTTTATTTATAAGCACCAGCAGCAACTGCACACAGTGTTACAAACGAATTAGAAGCAAGGCAATTTTGAACCCAACTTGTTCCTCCCTCCCGTTCTTTTTAAATATATAATTCAGTAACACAAAAAGGGAAGCAAGTGATTTAAAATATAAAACAAGCCACAATCCACTGTTTTCAATCCAAGTGCAGTGTGGTTAAACAATAGAAGAACTGACGGATGAATTTAATATTATGGCCTGTAAGTAACAGGATGATTATCCCAATAGCTTCAACAAGACTAATGAATAGATGATAGATGTACACTGTTTAAGAAACATTATCACTGCTTTGCTTAATATTGTTGGGTAGCATATATTATGATGTATTTCTTCAGCTTCCCAACATACCAATAGATACTCTCAATATGGACAATGCCAGAATATCTGGAGGGCACCAGGTTGCAGAAATCTGAGCTGAGCTGATGCATTTACTTTTCTGACAGGACTATTTGCCCCTCTCTTTAATATGTTCAACATGACTTGGTGAGAATGCTACACCTTTTGGCTATTTCCATTCAAACTGTCAGTAACAAAAATGTGACAAGCTCATTGTGAATCAGATCCTTACATGAACCATCAGATAACAACAGCAAAACTAATTTTGGGTCAGGACAGGGAGGCAAAGTCTGTTTTATAATTTCAGGTAGATATTTTACATTCCAGCTGCTTACAGAAAAGTAAGATTTTTCTTGATAGTTTCTCTAGGATCCCTATTTGAATAAGTGATTAATACAAGACATTCTCAGTAGGATGAGCAGAGGTGGGTTCCTACTGGTTCTAGCCGGCACTTTAGAACCATTTGTAACTCGGCAATGATGTCACGGAGCCGGTTCTGTTTTAGATTGCTGCGTGTGCACAAGGCACAACCCTTGAGCGAATCGGCAGTAAAAAGATCCACAACCCACCCCTGAGGATAAGCTACTAACATTGCAAGAATTTCAGTGTGATTTCCCTGAATGGTGAAAAAAGGATTTCAAAAGCAGATAATATAGAAAGAGTTATCCAATAATATTAATACAGAAAAGAAATGTATACCTGTGTCTATGACAGTTATAAAATATATGATCATATTTATTGTTTGCGCTCCAGTAATTTGATGATTTGGGCTTGATGAGTGGTATATGCATTACTGGATTCTATTTTTTTTATTAATGTAAACCACTTAGCTATTGGGATCTGGGGAGTGCATGAATACATTATTATTATTATTATCAGCTGATATCAATCCACTGTAGGATGAAGGGCATTTTATTGAAGGCGATGTACCATTAGCCACCACAGTAGTCCAGTGAGTATTAGTAGATAGATGTTGTTTTACTTACTAGTCTAGGGCTGATAGAGAGTGATTGGCCCAAGTCACCCAGCTGTCTTCACTGTCTTTGAAAAGACTAGAATCTGTTTCTCCTTGTTCCTAATCCTCCCCTTAACTACTCCACCATAATGGCTCTGACATAGCAAATAGATTCATTTTCTGTTTAAAAAAAATATTTTTAATTAAAAGTTTAATTTAATTAGAATTAATTTTTTTTATTGGAACTTTGAAAAAAGAAAAGGAAGGAAGAAAAAATAAAAAGAAAGCAAGTGAAGGGAAAGAAAAATGCAAGACAAGAAAAAAGATAAAGAATACAAAAGAAAGATAAAAGACATACGAAATGCTTCTGATAGTCTTTACATCAGTTATAAGTGCAATTATATTTCAAACTTTCTCTAAGATATGATATCATAATGTTCTTCGTTCTATTATCTATCCTGTCTAAATCATCAAAGCCATGAATCACAATTTCTTTTCTTTTTTCATTTTCATGCCAAAAGTTCATAAGTGGTTTCTAGTCACCAATAAATGTAGATAGTGTCTTTTCTCCAATCAAAAAAGTTACAGTAATTTATCCATCTCAGGATAAATATTCATTTTTAACACAGCACACATAGAGAAAAAGATACTGTGTACCTAACTGAATTACACCCAATTTACAGAATCATATCTAAATAATCCCCTGTTGTGGTTTTCCTCTATCTGTTTGTGATTGCCTGAAGTCTGTGCTTCAGTGTCACTACATTCTATCTTCCCACCTGTGGAGGAATGTAGATATGGGCTTGGAAAGGGGTGGAAAGAGCAATGAATTGTTAAAAGAGAGGGAAAAGCAACTCAGTCCTGGGAAAGTAGGAAGTGCAAGAAAAAAATTCAACTCTATCTTCATTATTTATTTATTTTAAATAATGGAAGTCCTCAATTTAGGATTGGTCTCTCAACGACCATTCAGAGTTACATTAAACCTACCTAGGGCTACTTATGACCCAGATTCAAAGTTCTAATGGTTGCCCCACCTCCCTGGCCATGTGATCAAATTTAAAGTGCTTGACAACTGGACCATATTTATGGCCACTTGCAGTTCCACGATAATGATGTTTCCATTTTTTTGGTAAAACTGAGCTAATAATGAACCACTGGTACACTTAATGACATATGGCAGCCACTGTACGATTGTTGCAAAAAAGATTGTAAAATTATGTTGGTCACATGACTGGCCCATTTTTCTGATCACGACTTATGACTGTGATCAGCAGGCTCCATTACAGTCATAAATCAAGGAATAACTTTATAGGAAATCTTGATAGGCTTTCAAGATTCTGTTAATCTAATTTTTTTTTAATTCTTAGATTCCCTGAAGTGGCCCTTTCTTTACTCTGAAACTTTCTTTTGTTCTTCACAAACTTGATTTGTGCTATTTGTTTGCTTGTTTATTTGTCTGTTCTTTTTGTAAGGGGAATATCTTTCATTCCAGCTCATCCTCCTTGTCACAAAATATTATTAAGAACATATAGATTTCCACGGCAACAAACCAACTAATTTCCTCTGGATGCAACACACTTCAAAATGTTGAAAAGTTAATAAAAAGGGAATCAAAATTTCAGTTAAGTTCTTATTAAAGATTTAAATGAAGGTTCAGTTAGGAATTTGAACATTATGAGACAGTTAAGGGTAAAACAGCCATCAATGCATATGAAACAGAACTAATGTGAAACTCAAGTTAAATTTTTGGTTCAAAACCTCTTGAATTCTATCACTTCCTGCAGGCAGAGTATTGCATGCATAAATATATAATGTACACAAATATTTGGATCATAAACAAGTACTAATTTGGGAAGATCTCTGCTCTTAATTTCTGTTGCTGTAGCTGTACAATGGGATTACAGAGAGAGATTGGACCATGTGACTTGTGGGTGTGAGGGTAGGATCTTGAACTTTCAACTAAGGGGTGGAAACCTGCAAATCCTCAGATTTGGGTTTTACCAGTTTGTGCCAACATGTCTCTCCTAATAAATTGGAACTTTGATGAATGTTTTGCCTTGGAGTCTGATTTGATCAGGGATGATATTTGGAACACTGACAGTGGATAGGATTGAGATTCAGATAAACCCACCATTTTAGGCCCACAGTTTGGGAATGCCATATGTCTGGACCCTGATAGCTGGCAACCTTGTGGCAGATGCTAGGAAGAAGAAGGGTTGAAATAAAGATATGCATCCTTTCTGTGTCCATAATTACACAATAGAGTTGCAGAATACGCTTTTATTAAACAAAATTGACCTTTGATAGACAATTTCTTGGCTTTCTAGAAATAAAAAAGCTTAGGAAATTATTGTGAGTTATATACAGTCTGATTGAAGAAAAAAGTCAAGCATTAAAGACCTAAATGGAAAGGGCTAAAGACCTTTTTTAAACTATTAGTACAAGGTATAGCAAGACCTGGACAATACCAGGGAGAAAAAAAGCTGTGGAAGCAAAGAGGTTTTATGTGAAATAGAGTTCTAATGACCCGATAAACTGATATTTGCTTTGCAATGTTTATGCCACTGCATTCACTAACACGAGGACTTCCAGTGTATTATAACAATAATGACAATAAATTATTCCATACAGGCATACCTATAGTTTCAGAGGCAATCAGCAAGAGGAGGCTTTAAATCAGCCAGCCAATCAACAATGACCTTCTTTCCTGGCATGTGGTGTTAGTAAGTACCTGCCATATTGCTGATGGCTTGACTGAATGTCTTGTTTTGAAGGTCTAAGTAGGTGAAACTCATCCCATAGGGTTTTTCCTTTTTTGTAAAACAGAACATGGTATTAAATATTAGTCAAAGGATAATTATAACTGATATATTCTCTTCTCCTCCCCCAGTACTGGCTATTGGGAAAAGTGAAAAATCATATTTTGAAATAATTTGGAAATTGTGAACTAACTGCAAAACAATCCAAGATTTTTGTTTTATGACATCTGAAACAATGTGCCACCACGTGTATTTGAAAGTAGACAATATGTAAAGAGAAAGGGATGTTATACATTTAATGGCTGTGTACAAAAGGAAATTGCAACAGGCATAGCTTGTCATGTGTACAAATATAGACTGTCATGCAACACAACAAATTAATTGCCTTTTACATTCTAATTAACAGCCTGAATATCCAGATGCTCAATAGTGGTATGTCCATCTCTTTATCACACTAGATGGCACCATATTTGAATGGAAAGAGTTATGAAATAATTTTAGCACTACTCAAATAATTGTCAAAGAATCAGAATGATTTCTGTAAACTTTTTTTCAGACAGCTTCAATGATGGAAATGTGGGTTAGTTTTAATGTTGACAGGTATGGACATATATATATAGAAGAGTAGAGCATGCAAAATACTAAAGAATACCTCCTCTCTGAAAAAGGAGAAAGTCTAATTTAGGTCACCTGGCAGCTTGAAATAAGAGCCAATTAATGCTGTGTAGGTGATAGTCCTTGGCTGACTATATTTTGCCTTGGAGCAAAAGTGATTCTGGCCTGATTTGTATTTGTATGAGAGAATATCAGGAAATCCCAGGGGCACTGGTTAAACCTGGAAATCTAAAAAGAAAAACTGGAAGAAAACAGTGACAATGTTTTTTGCACTGTTGCCAAGAAAGTTGTGTGGACACATCCATCAATGATGAGAACTGAAATGTAGCTTAAAGGAGACTTTACAATTTAGTATTGATTGGGTCCAGAAGTCTCTGAAGAGTCTGATGCTTTTGTCAAACTCTTGCAAGGAGGGCTGCACAATTGCATCACAAACTATGCCTCTTTCAACACGCATGCCATGTCACAACATCAGTGCCAGCTGATGGTTACATAGCGTCCCTAGGCCACATCAAGAGATAACACTACCTCCTGCAGATGCAAAGACCTGCATTTTTAGAACAATAAAGATACTGTTGGTGTCCCTTAAGCTATGACACCCTATTTAGCCATCTCTGCACAACATATGCACAGAAGGATCACTGATTTTGTCATCTGCCCTCTTCCTACCCACACAGAACCTCTGTTGGGACTCTGACTATGGCGTTATTATTAATTCAATCATTGTTTCATATGCACTGGACAGCTGAGCATCCTTTTACAAAAATACATTTCTTTAAAATAAATGCTGATTAATAAAATGTGTTCATATGGCAAAATGGTAGGTATTAAACACTTAAAATTTGTTACTGTCATAAACCAAAATCATAAAATAAACAACATGTCCCAAAAGGGGAATTCCATAAATGTACAGTATAAGACATAAAGCAAGTTTTAAAAGATTTTTAAGATTACAAAAAAATCTAAATAGATAGAGCTATGCTGTCACCAGTAGGGAATTGTGTGGTCCTAAATCAAATCTGAATCCAGGATGGATAGATAGATAGATACTGTAGATATGATAGATGGATAGATGGATAGATGGATAGATGGATACATGGATGGATAGATAGATAGATAGATAGATAGATAGATAGATAGATAGATAGATAGATAGATAGATAGATAGATA
>JANHFT010003190.1:109237-119672 GCA_032467955.1 Pseudoxenodon macrops | reverse complement strand
GCAGGCGGGGGAACCTGGAAAAAGGTGCCGGAACGCGGTTCCGCCGCGTTCCGGCTGAAAAAAAGCCCTGCTTCTGTACAAATCAAATAATGAATGAATGAAGCTAAGAAACAATGAATCTGTATAGGTTTTATGGCTAATCTACTTTTTTTTCCAGAGGTTAGCTAGCTTTTTAGCTTATTTATTTATGCATGGCTTTACATGCCACCATTTATGATGGAGTCAAGAAGGTTTACAGTACAGGACGGAATAGCATTAAATACTAAATAATATCAGAATGCAAACACAAAATAAAAACCTGACTTAAGGCAGCTCATGACCATTAATTCATACCACTTGAGACCCTCCCACCTAAGGGACAATGGTCCCACTCATGTTGTAGAAAGATTGTCTGTTTCTGAATAGGTTATTGACCAAGAAAGCACATATGAACCTGAATAAGGATAATAAACATTGGTTATAACTGTTTGCTAAGAAATATATATATATAGCAAATATTCTGCACTATATAAAATTTATATATATATATACCGTACTTTATTTTGAGAGCAGGCAACAGAATTTCATTTTCAGTGTGTGCCAGTGTGTCCACAGTAAAAACTGACAATAAAGGTTATCTTATCTTATCCTATCCTATCCTATCCTATCATCTTGTAGATTTTGCAATTAAATTCATCATAGAGAGATAGTAACTGAGACTGGATTCTAATCTCTGCAATATTTAGAAAGGAAGCAACTGCATTCTCACATAAGAACATGAGAAGCTGCCCTACTTCTGCTCTGGCTTCCACTTTTTTCAACTGCACTGAACTGTAGTCAATTTCCAGGGATTCAGATTGGATCTTTCTTAGCCCTATTTAAGAATAGAGTAGAGTAGAGAGTAGAGAGTAGAGAGTAGAGTAGAGCAGAGCAGAGCAGAGCAGAGCAGAGCAGAGTAGAGTAGAGTAGAGTAAAAGAGTAGAGTACTTTATTGCCACTTTAAAAGTACACTAAGCAGCATACATTAAAATAAAATTTTGTTGAATTCAGCTCTCAAATGATAATCATTATACATATACCCATATAGACACACATACTTAAAAACAAGGAGTTGAATCTTGACCAGTGGTATCCAAAACATGTGTTCACCTACTAGCCTACAGCACATTCAGGTGCACAAGAAGTAGATGTTACAAGGTCAATGGTATCATTTCCTTTTATTTCACAAAAGATTAATAAACTCAATGCCATTTACAGTTCCAGAACTCATTGATAAAACAATACTGCAAAGAACACAAATAATTCTTGGTCCCTAGTTTGGAAAAATCCTCCATGTCAGTTATGCCAAACAACCAGTTTGCACCATTTCAAAGGGGAATCCTTCCTTGTCCTGGGTGTTTTGCTTGGCAATCTGTGTTAGTTTTGAGCTGACATCAGGAATTATTTTCAGAGCTCAAAGAACAAAAACCCAATAACAATATATGGATTTATAGAGGTCTTCTGTCTTTTTTGGAGACATATTGAAAACTGAAACAAAGCAAGTCTTAAAAATAAATAACTAGTCATACCATGAAGGATAAGTTTAATCGTCTCAGATATATTTGCTTTACACAGAGTAAGCGACGTTCGTTATAGAGCTTTGCAATCAGGAATGAAATGAAAATTTCATTTAACAAATCACATCTACAAAGGCATAAAATATTAATAACTCAGAAAGTATTTTCTGCTTAGGTGCAACGTATACCGTTCCATTTCATATCTACTTCCATTTCAGTACTGAACTGCCCTGATGCACCTCACCAACACCACCAAATTAAAGATGGGCTTTTTTCACCCCATTATTCCTGAAATGTACTGCAGCCAGCATGCTATACGCATTGAATGGAAGAACTAGGAGAATTAAAACCATGCAATGAAACAGCTTTTTGACGGATAAAGCTATGGAAATTTTAGGCTCCATTTACTTCTCAATCTAATTTTGCCCTCCGATGCACATTATGCCCGAAATGGGATCTCATGTGGTTTGATCAGTGCTCTTAACGCGTGCCAGAGCAACACATTTCCTCTATTGTTGTTTCTTTGCAGTAGCATAGCAATACTTTTAATAAGAGCAGCTCAGCAGGCATTTAAAGGCCATCTCCCTAGTAGTCTTCTACTGATATTAGAAAATGCAAAATTATAAAGACCACCTTCCATTTGGAATAACAACTTTCAAGTATTCCACAATTCTGATCCAATTATTATGATTTAGTTTACAAGGTTATTCTGGGGTGATAAACTGTGGAAAAATTTTTAACAAATCAAAAGCCTTATTTTTGTTTTATTTTTTTTTTAAAAGGAGATTGAGAATTACCCTCCAAGGCTTTTTTGTTCTTGTTGTTAAATGGAAAATAATCCATATTTCTAATTCCAAAATGACTGATGGAAACTAGACATTTAATGATTAATTTTGATACACCTTAATACTGTCCAGTATTTTTTTTTAAACCTTAAATTTTAAACAGAATAGTAATGCTACTAATGTAAGAACTAGTTGGCTATACTATTGTGCTATACAACTATAACAAATATGCAGTGCCCAATTTTATCGCCACTTCTGGAATTGACTGAAAAGTAACAGCAATTGAGCTTGTAATATATCAGCTCCTATGGGTCAGTTCATCCTACCTTCTTTGTAAATTACCTTTTGAAAAATCTAACTAGTCCAGTATTTAATGGGAATATTTGTTCCTACTATCAGGACAATTATCATAAAAAAAGATGTCTAATACAGTACAGTATTTAATAACCTGACACCTTTCATGTGTGAAAAGCTTCAATTCCAGCATATTTCCATCACATCTAGAAGGCAGCAGATTGGGAAAAGTTGTTTTATGTCTTGTAATTTCAAAGTAATCTTCCAAATGTCCTTTGTTATACCACCAGTGACATCTACTCATATTAATAGAAACTGACATAATCATCTGGCATAAAACTATGTATGGCTCAGGACTCTATTTGGCCTCAAGATAAAGTGAGGTATGTATGAAAAGCTTAAAAAAATCCTTGGTGTGTGAATCCTATCATTTCCTTTAGGGCACTCCAATTTCTTCAAAAGACCTTGCAACAAAATTTTATCCCATTTTATAGAGCATGTGGTAGTATGATCTCAGGGTGGCTCTGTGATTGGATCTGGATGTACGGCCTACTTCCTTATTAATTTATTGATAAGATTAGCTGCTATTGGCATTAATGAGTTATACCAAATATTATATTGACCAAAACCAATATTATGTCATTTTGTAGATAACATTCTTCTTGTTAAGTGAGTTTTGCTCCATTTAGCAACTTTTCTTGCCATATTTGTTAAATGAATCACAGGAGTTGTTAAATTAGTAACACGGTTGTTAAGTGAATCTGGCTTCCCCATTGACTTTGTTTGTCAGAAGGTCGCAGGAGATGATCACATGACCCCAAGACACTATAACTATAATAAATATCAAGCAGTTGTGAAGCATCCAAATTTAAATCACATGACCATGGGGATGCTGCAAAGGCCATATGTATGAAAAATGGTCATAAGTTATTTTTCCAGCACCATTATAACTTTGAATGGTCACTAAATGAATGGTTGTAAGTCAAGGACTACCTGTATATAAATGGAAGTAGATGAAAGATTATTATGATGGGCCATCTTCACTTCCTTATTCTTTAGTATTCTGTTGATTTTTATAGGTTTCTGGATATTATCCTTGACAATGTCTTGTGTTGTCAATTGTTTGGTTGGACTATGCCCTTACCGCTTTCAGGACCTGTAGTGTCCAGGGTTGTTACCTTTATCTGCCCTACAATAAAGCCAGCCTTAGAATTGTATATTTTAAATGTTATATAGAGCTGGGATATTGCAACAAAGATTGCAGTTTTTTATATCAATTTGACTGTTGTCTCAATATATATATATATGTATATATACTACCTTCCATTTTCCTGTCACTGCTTCTTCCATGTTTTTTCAGACTTCAGAAAATCTTTTTTAAATGTGAAATAGAGAATAATGGAACAACTTCCAAACATAGACTTTTTTCATGATAGTATCTAAAGAAAACACTACCTGTATTTTCCTCTATTACGTAGGTGAATCTACCCAAACATCATAGCATTGGCTCTTTCGCCTTAGTGTTTTTTGTTAGCACTTGTTTAGCTGTAGTTATATGGAAGAAAGCAGTGTGCCCTATTACACTGTTCCTAACATTAAAGTGAGTGATATTCTTTGTGTCCTGTTGACAGTCAATAACACCATGAAATTCAATGTTTTCTACTTTTTCTGATACTTTATTCCCACTTTCCAGAGTTTCTGGATCAGAGGCACAGCAATTTACTCTTCAGATACCTTCTCAACCCAATCACACAATTTCCAGATCCTTTCCTTGACTTCTTCTCTATATTAGAACTTGAGCACAATGCTGAAAATGCTGTTAGAAGAATTCAATTTTATATGTGTTTCCATAACTTCAGAAGAAGAAACTGACGCATCGTATGACTGCTTAATTTGGAGTTTTTATTTATTTATATTTCTATATTTTATTTGTGCTCAGATTTAAAAATGATTGATTGATTGAAATGATTGATTGATAATCAAAATATTTATTGTAAAAAAAATGATGTCATTCAGGTGATTGTGATTTAATCATAGTATTTGGAGAGTGGGTGGCATTTGCCTTTTTAGCTGTTTTAATGTATAGCTAGTTATACATTATGATAAATTATTTTTCACATTAGTACACACAAAAGGTACTGATGTGGAAGAGAGAAGGGAAGGGAAAGTTTATTTATTTTGTTTTAACAGAAGACTTTGAGATTGTATCAGTATGTCCTCAAATTGAAAATACAATATGAATAGCCCTGGCTGTAAAGCTTTGTCATTATTTAGAATTAGCCTCTATGACTGCTCCTTATTTAAAGCAGTGGATGTTTTGCCTTCCCAGGGGATGTATGTTTTGAAGAAGTGAGGGAGCATAAAATGAATAAGTCCTCAAAAAATTATATTAGCATAAGAAATTCACCAAAGAAATCTTTCATAATGCAGACAGATAGTCAAAATTATGAACCAGAAAGATTTATTATAAGTCAATGATTAAAGTAACAACAAAAGCCAGGGGAATGAAAACTTCAATTGGTTTATGTCACAGAGGAGTTAATCCCATGTTAAATTTCCTATTTCACAAAATCAATATTTATGATCTGCATCTCTGGAATTAATTTGGAATGGAGAGACATCAGAATTCAAGATAATTTTAAATGCAGTGAACAAGGTTTTTATTAGGGTATATAAAGATAATACTTACTTCATCCTGACCTAAGCACTGCCCCAAGAATTATTGCATTGCCACAATTCACAAATAAGCCTCACCAAGTGCCTCTTTGCTCTTTAGCAAGGAAGATATAAGTGATACGGTAGGAAATAAATGGCAACTATTTATTTTAGATTTGTGTAATTTAAATGCAGAAGAAAAATAAAAGTTACTACTTTCTGCAATGTAAATCACTATGTTTTTACAATTGCTTTATTTTTTCTCAATATCAGATCTTACATGCTGTTTCTGCCCATTTTGCCTGCACCAGGGAAATATGTATTTCACTTCTTGTTTGCTTTCTGTCTTGTTACCTGCCCATAAAATCTTTCAACATACATTAGGACGTGAAATCAAATAAAAATAACATAAACCATTCATATGGTACTTTGGGAATTATTCTTATATCCTTCCAAGGTCTATGAAAGGCAAACCCAGTTACTGTCCCTTTAATTTTATATTATTACAATGTATATTAGATTGTCCTGGAAATTGCGAATTGTAATATACGGTAGGAAGATATAATAAAAAATAGATGAATAAATGTTTGTCACTTGGATTCCGATTTCTAAATATCAAAAGGACAACAAAAAAGGACCCTGCAAAAATCCTGAGAAATGTTTCAATGAAAAAAGGTAACCAAAATAGAGAAATGCTTTTAAAGAGCTATCCAAGGGTATTTTCATACTAAGGCACAGCGCCTGAAAATTTGGCTGTTGTTTTTTAATTAAACATAGCCTATATTATACTAACAGGAAATTCTAAGGTTATAAATTATTCTGGGAAGCAGGGAAGAGAAAGAAAGGAAACGAAAGTCATCAAAAGTCAACCTTGACTTCAAGGAATACTTATTAATTTTTAATATTTAGGAACATATTCCATTCCACTTTATTCTATAGCGTCCTCTGTCATTGAAGAAATCCCAATGCTCACCTTGGATAATCATATATTTGAGGGGATCCCTGACCCACCACTCCTTCCTATTCTCTGCCTCTCCTCTTGAGCATCTGGTGGAAATTTTGGCTGTTGGGGACTCCCATGCTTTTAAATTACACTCTGAATGCTACCCTCTGATGAGTATAATAGTGACAGTCAAGCAAAGAGCTTTGAAAAAGGGAGAATCTATAAAAGTTTAATGAAGACAGGGGTGAAGGGAGGGGTGGCTGGCCAGTGTAGTTCATTCTGCTGGAGAGTGGGTGACGTCAGGATTTATAACTGTATTAAACGCCATGACAGTGAGCCATGATAAATCAGTTCCCCCTTCTTCCCAAATCACAGACAATAAAAGCTTTGGCAGTGAAAGTCATTCATCATCATAAAGACTGGAGACGTTCTAGTCATCAATTTCACTCACTTCCCTAATACTCTGGAGAGGAGGGGAAGGAAAAATAACATGAAGAAAGATTGAACAGGAATAATTATAAAGGTCAAAAGAAAAGAATCCCTCCAGGAAGCAAGTTTGTATTGTGGCAGAAAGAAACACTACAAACTCCTACCAATCTGACTCTGTCAACAAATTTTGGATAGCTTTGTGGACTACCCACCATTTGCCCTTGCCAAGCTCCTTCCCTGGAGAACAGGATCCTCTCCCTGATTCTACATTGTACCTCTAAAGCTCACTGTGGGGAGCCATTTTCTACTCCCTTCTCTGTTTCTAAGCTTCTTGGGTGAGAATAGCTTTCAGCTCTCTTGTCCAAATTTGATAAAAAATATCCAACATGCAAAACACTACGGAAAGATGTTAGAAGCCAAATACAGCTACCCCTTGACTTACGACCATAATTGAGCCCAAATTTTCTGTTGCTGAGACAGTTGTTAAGTGAATTTTTCCCCATTTTACCACCTTTCTTGCCACAGTTGGTAAGTGAATCACTGCAGTTGTTAAATATCATGTTTGTTAACTGAATCCGGCTTCACCATTGACTTTGCTTGTCAGAAGGTCACAAAAGATGATCACATGACACACACACACACAGGATATTGCAACCATCATAAATACATGCCAGTTGCCAAGCATCTGAATTTTGATCACATGAGCATGGGGATGCTGCAATGGTCATAAGTGTGAAAAATCGTCATAACCACTCTTTTCAGTGCCATTGTAACTCTGAGCAGCCATTAAATGTACTGTTGTAAGTAGAGGGCTACCTGTACCATTCTTTCACTTCCAAACTCAAGAGACAGAATGGGGATGAAAGCAAAAGAGAAAGAAATCACAAACAACCTCTCTAGTTCTATAAAGAAGGCTTTTGGATCCTGTATATCTTGGGCTTACTAAGTATCCATGCTGTTCCTTCCAACCTTCCAATTGCATACAGGATGGGCCCTATCTGAGTATTTCACAGGCTCCAGAAGTGCAGAACAAGTGGAAGCACAATCCTTTCACATCTCCTGCAAGTGTCAAGGTTGGAAAATTTGGTTGGAGCTCTTCCACAGAAATAGCAAGTAAACTCTGTGATCTTACAATATTGGTAGTAGATTCGTTTTCTAAATGGAGGTGGATTCCAATTTAGCCCAAACAGGTTCATCCATAAATAAAAGACAAGTACTGGCAGACTTGCAAGGCTTGCAATAAAAAATAGTGGAGGCTAGATGGGAGAGCACCAAAACAGCTAAGCTCAGCAGGCATATAGTGCTGACTGGTTCTTGGGAAGGAAAATGGTGAACCAGATGACTGAGTCTTTAAAAGGACATTGCTGGATAGAATTCTAATGCCAGAGTTACTTTTGCAGACAAAAATACAAACCAAGCAAAAGCAGGTTTATTAGGAAGGAGATACCCCATTTCTTGTGGAAAACACTAGAGAACCTTGTAGGGGGAGACCTGTGTTAGTCTATGATATCCAAAAGTCAGAACGAATCTGGTAGCAGATCTTCAGAGTTAACATGATTTTGCAAGCTCACTTCATCAAATGCACAGAGTAGCCAAATTCAAATGTAAATACTTATAAGGAGATCAGGTGTTGATGATGCAGATGCTCAGTTTAAGGGAAACTTGAGTACATCTTCATTGTTCCGTTGTAATATTTGTTTCTTCACAGTGTGAGGAGCTCATAAATTATGGTGGGTTGCAAAATGCAAGATAAAAGTTCCTTCAGTACTTTGGACAGATCATAGTGACAAATTCCAACTGAAACTATTTCATGAAGAACCATGATGCTTATTTTTGAGCTCTAGCCTGTCTAGACTTAACTACTTAACTTTCTCTGAAGATTAAGTACTCCATTTAGTGACTCTCTCTTGGGGTATTCCCTTGGCCATTAAACAAGGTCAGAGTGCAAAGAATTCCTGGCATCACTCATTATTACTATTATACCTTCATATTATTTGCACCTTCACGCAATGTTTTGCTGTAACTTGAGGCCTCAAAGCTGTTGGTGTAAATGTGCTTTCTGATGCCTCACATAGTCCTCTACCATTTTTAAATTTACATATTTAAAAATAAATAAAGAGGAAGGGAGCATGCAGTAAAGAAAAATACTACCTGAAAGAATAATTCAAACCAATGCCCCATGCCACATCTGGATCCCAGATTCATCCTTAGAAAATAAAATAAGGGGGCTCTGGTCCCATGCTTTATTTGGAAATATGACTTCATGTTCCCCTCATCCTCACCAAAAATAAAAATAAGGTTTTGGATTGTTAGATGAGATGGTGGAGAATAGAATGGCAGAAACAGGTGCCTTATAATTGGCCATATTCCACATAGCAGCCAAATGTACCAGACTAGGAATCACTGCATTATAAATATACAACTTTTTAAAGTAAGAACTATACTCACTGACTTCTATAATGCTCTTCTCTGAAAAGGAGACATAAATTGCTAACTTGTTTGTTGCTAAAACCATCTAATCATCTAATAAAGAAAACTAAATTAAAACAGAACATTCTGTGTCATGGGACTAGAGAGCATTCCTTTGTCTATACATGCATATCTGTAGGTCAAATAATGCTGCTATTAGATCTGGGCTGCAAAAATGAGGAGAGCCACTAGATAGCAGCACAATGACACTTTCTGCATATCTTTGCTGCCATCTAACGGTGGTCTGAATTTTTGCAACCCAGATATAATAGGCCTAATAGCCCTAACCTCTTGGGAGTGCTTTAATTAGAAAGGTGATCCCTTTAATTTTACTTTAGAAAATTACAGGGAGGCAATGATTTGCTCTTTAATTTATCCCAAGAACCCACTTTTGAAGGGCTTGCTGATTGGATTTGCCTCAGTGATTATTATATTTCTATGCCCAAAGAATCTTAGAACATGCATTGTTCACAGAAATGTATCTGCTAAAACATTTTGACAGTTATGCCTATACATCATAATGCTTATAAGCTAATTGCAGCCTTCATGGGAATCCCAAGTATCTATCTGCCGAATTTCCATTTCTTTATGGCAATATATTTAGCCATGCAGGTCCATCAATACTGGGGTTGGGAAATATCTTTATTATAGTCTAGCATGTCTTATTTTCTAGGATTCAGAGGTGTATGAGCTGGCAACGAAACTAATGGCAAGTAGAACAACCAGCCTTCATACTGGTAATGAAAATATCAGTGGATAGCTTCTGTCTTTTAAGATCAACCCTAAACAGTAAAGGAACAAACAGTCAAGAAATATCCCACAAATTAGCATTTGGTAGAACAAGCATGAAGGCCTTGGAAAAGATATTCAAATGTTGTGATGTATTTATACAGTATCTATAAAAAATAATGCAAGCCATGGTGTTCTCTGTGATACTCTATGAAAGTAAAAGTTGGACTTTGAAGAAGCAGGATAGGAAAAATGTTGATACAGTCGAAATACGACTCCTGAGAATCCCATGGTCAACCAAGAAAACAAACCAATGGATCATGAAACAATTCCACTTGGAGATACAAATGACTAGGCTCATATTATCCTACTTCAGAAGACTGAGCTCTATGGAAAAGGTTCTCATTCTGGGAATGGTGGAAGGACAACCAGAAACAAGGTGAAAGGACTCAGCTACAGTGTCCATGAGTGCACCAATGGGAGATGTGAAAGAACAGGTGTAGAAAGGTCATAGAATATAGAATAACAGAGTTGGAAGGGACCTTGGATGTCTTCTAGTCCAACCCCCTGCTTAGGCAGGAAACCCTACACCACTT
>JANHFT010003190.1:78062-101368 GCA_032467955.1 Pseudoxenodon macrops | reverse complement strand
TTCTTCCCCAAACCCCCAAAACTTTAACCTTAGACTGTCTACCGTTGACCTCACCCCATTCCTAAGAGGTCTGTAAGAGGTGTGCATAAGCGCACCAATGTGCCTAATGTCACTGTCCTAAAGTCCCCATGTAAAATATAATGTACCCATAACCATGCTTGTACATCTTATATATTCACAATCATGTTATACTTTGTCTGTAATCATATACATGCTTGACAAAATAAATAAATAAAAATAAATAATTTCAAACTCAGTTACAGCTATGGCTGTGGACCACCCATATATAAAAAATCCACCTGAGACCCAGAGCAATTTCAAACTTATGATATTGTCATAGCTTCTTTTTGCAGTATCTATTGTCCTCAATTATATCAGCAGGAAGGAATAACTGTCAGTGGAAGTTGTTCTGTCACTTCCTTGAATCTTTAATCTTGGCACACAGCGTACTTGCAAAGTCAATGAGTACAACTGATTTGTTTGCCATTCTTCCTAATAGCATCGCTCTTCTCTTTTTTTTGTCTAAAACTCTTTTTCCTTTAGGTTGAATGAAGATTTCTTTCACATTCAAAAGGTTGCAAATTGTACTGTAAAATGACTAAACTAATATAGATATTGCCTCAATACAGACTCAACTTTAAAAAAGAATCTTTTTCTACAGGATGATATTTATCCCTTTGTACATATATTATGCCCCAGGCAAATAAAAGTAATTCCATTTTGGCCTGCAATCATGACTCTGTTATGATTTTCAGGACTGTTTTGGGGATAAAATGAAAAGTAATGCCTTTCAGGTGTGCCACCTGGAGCTCTCAAAGGAAAGATGGAATATAATTGTGGTGCAACTTTAAACTCACCTGAGATGAGTGGATTTAAAATCTGAAGCTGCATCAGAATGGCAACTGAGGGATTTTCCTTGTTATAAATTATTGTTGTTTTTAAAAGATCAGAATGTAACAGAAATTCTAAAGCATAGAATGGGAGTAAGAAGGAGACAAAAATACTGTTACCTCTATGATTCACATTTGTGGTATAGAGATGGTGAGTATAGAATGGCCCAAATCATTGTGCTAAACTGAGGAACAACTGGTGCTCAATTATAGTAGGAAACAAATGAAAGTGAAGCTGTCAAAGTAGGAGGTAAGAGCAGATTTTAAGGGTCTACTTAGGAAGTAAGCAAAGTAGGAATGGTTTGCTTGTTTATTTTATTTATCTATTTATCAAATTTATATGGATTCCCATTACAGGGAATGACTCTGGACAGCGTACAATAAGCAAATAAAAACAAAACATATATAAAATAATCATTACAAAAAAATAAAAATCCACATTAAAGGTTGAATATTATTAACATCAAAATATACAAATGAGAGAGAGGGAGGGAGGCAGAGAGAGAGAGAGCATGAGATAGATAGATAGATAGATAGATAGATAGATAGATAGATAGATAGATAGATAGATAGATAGATAGATAGATAGATGTTCTATAAGGCAGGTATCATGGCACAAAAGGCTTGTAAATCTGGGACCCACCAAATATGTCTCTGGCAGATGGAACCTTCAGCATGGTTCAGCTAAATCCTGTAGTCCCCTATCAGACTCTTACAGCCTTCAAGCATCAGGACAGGACATTCACAGCACCACTTAAAATTCACCAGGGCAGAGGTGGGTTCTGAATCTTCTTACTGCTGGTTCACTCAGGGTTGTGCCTTGAGCGCGCACGCAAAGCGCACAAGCACAGCAATCAAAAACTAGTTTCTGCGCATGCACAGAAGCAAAAACTAGCTTCTGCACATGCGAAGAAGCAAAAATTAGCTTCTGCATATATGCAGAAGCAAAATCCAAGATGGTGATGCCCACAGAGCCACCGACAGAACCAGCTCCATGACGTCATCGCGGAGTTACTACCTACTCTATAGAACCGGATAAAACTGGTAGGAACCCACCTGTGCACCAGGGGCAGAAATATATAATTGGGTATCATAAGCGTACTGATGATATCTCACCTCATGGCGATGTATAAGCTTACCCAGCAGCCTCATGTAGATATTAAATGAGAGAAAGGGCAAGCACCAAACTCTGTCTCATCCAAATAGTAGAGGTCAGTGTGGATCTCTCTTTCCCAATCATCACCTTTAGGACTTGAAAATAGTTACACTACAGAATGTAACATAGCAAAGATGAGAAAAAGTGAAAGTAGAATTCATCATATCTTCATAGTTTATGGATCCACCCAGCTTAAATCTGCAAGGATTGGGGTATTATAGCAATAGCACTTAGACTTACTGGTATATACCACTTCACAGTGCTTTACAGCCCTCACTAAGTGGTTTACACAGTCAGTTTATTGCCCCCAACAATCTGGGTCCTCATTTTACTGAATCAGAAGGATGGAAGGTTGGGTCAACCTTAAGCCTGGTGAGATTTGAACTGCCAAATTGCAGCTACCGGCAGTCAGCAGAAGTAGCTTGCAGTACTGCATTATAACCACTGTACCAATATATGAAGGAACCTTAATGTTTTCTGAGCTTGGTTGTTTTCTTGCAGACATTTTATTACCCAAACTAGGTGCACTGATGATGTTATCTAGGTTGGATAATGAAAGGTCTGCAAGAAAACAACCAAGCTCAGAGAGCACTAAGGACCCCTCATTTCAACATTGAGCTACAAATATTCGCCTTTATTGGTTAAGGCATTATAGTTACCAGGAGTACAATTATCTATGGTCTTGCAATCCTGGCACTCTCCAGAACCAGAAGGTTTATTAAGCTATACATGTGCTACGATAAATGGCTCTCAGTCTGTTCCCAATGAGCAGTTATGCTCCTGTCAGGAGTGTCACAACCGATTCTGTGTCACTTTTATTATCCGAGTTGCAGTTTTGCCACCAGTTATATGAAGGGATTCTCAATAGTAGTTTTCACTAAAGGGCAGCAGAAACTCCATGCTATCTACACTGTTGCTTTTCTGAGGGGGAGACCACAACACTTAAATATCACACAGAGCTGGAATACTATATGAAGTGGGTTTATGAGCCTCTTTTTAACATGACAGGCCCTATTCGGAGTGACAAATAGATTATTGGAAAATGCATTGTCACTTTTATCTATTACATACAGCGAACAGGAATTGTAAATCTAGCACTGCACAACTCTTGGAGAAAATGTTTAATAACTAACTGTATAGATCAACTTATAGATTGTACAGATTATGAAGTAAACAGCTGTTTGGACAATTGTATGGAATAAACTCTTTGCAAATCATAGTAATTAACAAACCCCAAGCTTTTTAAATGCTTAGTAATAAGGGAATGCAGAACCATCTTTCAGCATAGAAAAAATCATATGATTTGTGGTCCCCTCAGCATCGTTTGATAGTTATATTAAAAGCAGTCATCTTTGTATTTCCCAGATCGGATTACTTGAGGTCAGTGGCTGGATCTAAAGTTTTTAATTGCAGGAAGGACATGATTGTAAGTATTATGAATGAAAAAAGCAAAACCTGGAGAATGACAAGCAAAAATGAAGAACAGGTTCTTAATATGTACCGTGCTTTCCCAAAAATAAGACAGGGTCTTATTTTCTTTTGACCCCTGAAATAAGCCCTTGGCCTTATTTTCAGGGAGGTCTTATTATTTTTGAGGTGCAGGAGGTGGCGAGAGTGGTCACCTCATGGCTGCTGCTGTGTTTTAGGGAGGGCTTATTTTAGTGCATGTGCTCAAAAGCCTGATTGGGCTTATTATCCAGGGAGGTCTTATTTTCAGGGAAATGGGGTATGTAGCATATTCAGCATATTACTAGCAAAACTGACCAATTTGGGGGTTTTCCTACCACCTAATCACTTAAGAACTGGTATTCCAAGTTCTACTTCCTTTCCAAGCTTTGAGGTCACCCGTAAAACTATTATTCCTTTTAGAGACAATGTATTTATTGTTACTATGCTTAAACTGCCCTTTAAATCACAGATAAGCAGGTAAGTAGGTAGGCAGCAAGACAGGTTTTCCTGTGTACCAATCTCACTTCCTATTCTTTGGAAACCAGACTGATACACAGGGAAATCTGTCAGCCTGCCTAGCTACTTACCTGCTTACTGAACTGTCTGTGCTTTAATTGAATTTTATAATAACAAAAACCACCCTTAGGAATAACACATAGCTCTATCCTTAAATAGTTGAAAAAATATGTTCTTTGCACTTGAGTCTCAATGCCAGATTATATAAAATCTTCCTTATATACACAAGGATATAAGGTTCCTACTTAACCTCCCTTGTTCATCTCCTTTCATTTAGTATATTTTTTCTTTTTCCAGGGGCAGATATAGGCTAATATAAATCAGGGCAACTCTATTGCTAGTGCTATTCTATATGGGAAGGCATGAAAACAAGCAGAATGTAAAATGCTTGAAATGAAGAAAACACAAGACCTGAAATTAAAGGAAATTATCAAAATGATTATTTCCTACTCTTCCTTTTATGTCCTTCCCTTGAAAATATTTTTTTCCAGTTTGTCACAAAATAAATTCAGCACTTTTAGATCATCATCCATTGCTGATCATGGTCTATAACACAGGTGGGTTCCTACCGGTTCTATCCGGTTCTATAGAGTAGGTAGTAACTCCACAATGATGTCACAGAGCCGGTTCTGTCGGTGGTTCCATGGGCGCCGCCATGTTGGATTTTGCTTCTGTGCGTGCATAGAAGCTAGTTTTTGACTGCCGTACGTGCTCAAGGCATGATCCTGAGCAAACCAGCAGTAAGAAGATTCAGAACCTCTGGTCTATAACATAAAAGCAGGTCAAATAAGGTAGCCTAGTTAAAAGATGAACAGCCCTTTCTTAACTCCTTTGGCATCAATCTCAGAAGGGCTGAAGGAAGCAGAGCATTCTCTGTTTATTAAACTTACTTCTTCTTCTTTCGCCATGACTAGAATGAAGGTGGGGGTGGAGAAAGAATGATGACATGGAATGATCTTATTGTGAAACCCAACACCGAAAGAATAAAAGCATTTATTGTAGGGAAACGGTATAAAATGCTTTACTACTGTTCCTGTATGAGCCTCTTCCTTGGAAACCATGCATTCTTGCTGATATCTTAAATCATATTGCTTTGTGATCATATGAATGACCACAAAGGTTTATGCCACCGGCAATCATTTTGGTCTCAGTGCAGTCCATTATCGTACCCTGATTTGCTACACACACATCCTCCTACAACTTTGACACAAAATGAGATACTGAGTCAGTCTAAACTGGTGGATAACTATCCTGGGAACTTTGCCTGTGCAAAAATTCAAAGCCAAGATGCCAAATGCTCAAGCAGAAATCTCCTAGCACTATATTTTGTACTTCTTTTGCCAGGTAAGAGTGGAAGCATTGCTTAGTGGCTTACTGGTTTACCGATATGCTTTATGTCACAGTCACTGAGGTGCAAAAAAACTACTCAGTGTAGTTTATAATAACAGGTCATCCTGTTGTTATAGGCAATTTCTAGTCCCAAACAATGTCTGAAACCCAATTACCATTAATTTGAAATGGCACACTCTAGCAAATGTTATATTTATTTCCTATGTTACATAATTTTATAACATAAATTTGCCTCTCCTAAAAAATAAAACAAAACCTGGAGTCAGGTCCTAGTCACTTCCTTTTTTAATTGCTGCAACACGCTGAACCTGAAGAGGACAGTCCAAAGACCATATAGAAGCTGCAACTGCTCTAGAGTTCTAGTGCTCCAGAGGCAGCATTATCTCTCAGTTGCTTTCCAAGTGCAATTTGAGGTGTTCATTATCAGCTTTAAAGCCCTACATGACACAGAGCTAGGTTATTTGCACAACCACCTCTCCCTGCCCCATCCTACTAAGTTAGATAGGATGGGTATACTCCAGGTCGCTTCCCTTAAATGTGATAATTCAATGTGACTTGGAGTTAAACCTTCTCACCTAATTGAGTGGCCATCTTTTGATACACCTTCCCACCCTGAGATCTCAGGTTTTTCTATCCTTTTAGCCTTCAAGAAAGCTGTAAAGATCTGGCTCTTCAGTGACTGGACTAGAACGGAGATTGAGTTAGGAGGCTGTTTGGTTTGGTGCTTGAGAGAAGGATATTGTTAGTTTTTAATCTCTTTTTTATTGATTGTTATGAGTTGCCTATAATCATGATATGAGATGGGTGACCATATAAGTCCTGTAAATAAATATAAATAAATGTTGTTCATATAGCTTCCATAAATATAATGGTATTTCTATTCCCCATAAATATTTTGTTCTTTGTGATCACTTGGGTAGGCTGCCTTCATTCAATAGTCTGAAGAGAATTAAGAGGTGAAATTATTGGACTTTTTAAATAAACTTTTTAAATAATAAAATAAACTTTTTAAATAAACCATACAGTTTCTGACTAAAAACCACAGAATGGACTTTTCAAAACTATTTTATCTTCACTGAGGTAATTAAACAAAACAAACCCCATAACCACCACCACCATCAGTTAAATCACTGTGAAATATTCAAAACCCTTTACATGTATGATCTTGGTAATTTTAACTAGTGTTCTGGGCAATAACTTTAATACCCAAGCATATGTTGCTGGTAGAAAATGAGTTTTAGCCAGGTGCAATACCCTCATTGTACTACAGCGTAAACTGAAGTTTGAATGAAATATGGTAGATGACTAGCTCCTTCTCCATAGAAGGTGACTGAATGTGATTGACATGCAGCTAGTCCTAACCCTATAAAATATGAAGTGACATTCTTCAAGGGGACTCTGCTTCAGTCTTAAAAGGTAGTTTTTCTGAATGTATGTTGGTATGTACAAAGCTTCTCCTTTATAAGAATTTTTTTTCTATATATAAATTTTAAAAACTAAAGAAAGAGTAAATCTTAATGCTTTTTTAAAGGGAGGAATTACCGGTATGTAGAAATAGAAAAGAACCGACTTAAGAAGGGCCGCTGCTGTTGTTTGTATTCATTTTTTGATATCTTTACTGTTTTATTGTTTTTTATTGTTTTAATTGTTCTACAGTTTTAAAACTGTAAGCTGCTGAGTGTTACTGGGTTGAGTTGATCAACTACAGAAATTGAATGAATAAATAAATAAACACATCCAATTTTTCCATATTACTACAACTAGTAGTAATAGTACAGGGCGAAAAGGTTTGTTCTACTGCTTCTATATCCACATTTTAGAAAATTGTCTCTCTTAAATATCTTTTTCCAGAAAATAGTTTTCTCATTTTATGGCTGGGAACCTAAGAGGTTTATGTGATTGCTCAACCATTTCCATACATACAGCACTAATCTTTTTTTTCCTTCTTCTCTTCTCCTACTTTATGGAACTTTTACCTAAGTTTTCGATTGGGTTCTGACGTAGCTGCCAACAAAATATGTACCAGAACCTTACTACCCATGACCATGCCAACCCTGTAAGAGACAACATCTATTTGATCACATTTTTTTTCATGAAAAAAAATCCATGCATACCTATTTAGGCACCAGGTTTTGATTGCGCTTTATTGTTTTATGGTTTTTATAGTTTGGGTTTTTTATTGTTGCTGTGAGCTTTCCAGAGTTGTGTTTGAAGAGGGGCAGTATATATTTTAAGTAAAATAAGTAATATCTACAGTTCATTAAGAAAAAGAATTCTAAACCTTTGTTTATGAAAAGCATGTCATCCAACAGATGTACAGCAGGGTGCATAACTTTAGTTAACTATGGTTGGACCCACCACTATGGCTATGGCCATAACTATGGCTGGTTCGCACCACTTCGGGAGAACCTGTTGTTAACTTTCTGAGCAATTTGGCAAACTGGTTGTTGGAATTAGGGGCAGAAAACCGGTTGTTAAATTACTTGAATCCCACCACTGGTTGGACCTGGCTAGTATTTAGACAGGACACTATTAGGAAATTCCAGAGTGATAGATTAGGAGAAAAACATTCCAGAAGTGGAAAGTTGCTTATTTGTTTTTTTAACCATACCTTCTATCATACAGGAAGTCCTCAACTTACAACAGTACATTTAGTGACCATTCAAAGTGACAACAGCACTGAAAAAAAGTGACTTATGACTGTTTTTCACACGAATAACCATTGCAGCATGCCCATGGTCACGTGATCAAAATTCACACACTTGGCAACTGACTCATATTTATGACAGTTGATGTCCTGGGGTCATGTGACCAGCTTCTGCAACCTTCTGAGAAGCAAGCAAAGTCAATGGGGAAGCCAGATTCACTTAACAACCGTGTTACTAACTTAAAAACTGCAGTGATTCACTTAACAACTGTGGCAAGGAAGTATAATGTGTCAAGACTCAGTTAACAAATGTCTCACTTAGCAATATAAATGTTTGGCTCAATTGTGGTCGTAAGTCGAGGTCAATCTGTACTACTTAAGGACTCCTGGTTTATAATATGAAATCCAGGAATATTGCAACTTCATTACTGTTGCCAAGAAAATTACTGGATTTGTCTATGAAGTCACTAGGAATCAAGATTAATTTAAGGACAAGCTTCACATTCAGATTATGCATACCTAGATTGTAAAGTATTTTAGTGCAGGAATGTGCTAGGATTGTGATTGTGGGGCAGAGCCACATCATTCAGTCATTTTATAACCAGTCTACTAACTTTAGCATGTGGTATGGAAAGCGAGTTAGGGGAAAGGATATTTTTTTCAACTATTGCATGTCATTCTGACATGTACAGAAGTTCAATTTTATTTTTTACTTTATTTTATATTGTTTAGATAAAATATTTAATATTTTATTTCATATTCGGAAATGGATATTTCTGCTAGGTTGTTCAGCACATTTTTGGCACAGCTAATGCAAAGTGACTTGCCAGCCAAGGAGCAGTCGGAATGGCCTATGGTTTTGTCACTCTGTCCCCCGTGCCTTCCTGGAGAGGCAAGCAAAGGTGTCAATTTCGGTGCCACTTTGTCCTCTCCAAGTGATAGCAACCGAGCTGAAGTCAGCACAGCCGAGCAAAGAAAATGCATCTGCAGGTAATTAGTAACAATCAGGGTCTGCTCCGGAAATGCTGACTATAGCAGTAATAAGCTGGGCACATGTCATTGGCTTGCAAATGGAGAGCATGCTTATGAACCGTGGCAGCAGGCAGTAAGAGCTAGGTTTTTTTTTAACTTAATATTTAATGTGGCATAAAAACGATGGAGAGAAATCAACTAGTTTTATAATCAGATGTTCAGCCACTGGTCCATAACCACAAGCAAGTTGGTGAATGAAGCGGGCTAGAAAAGTGTCATCAAAATTTCCTTTCCCCATAATTTAGGTCTAGTTTTATGGACCTGCTGATGTGAATGCCAATGTCTAAACAGTGCTTTTTTTTCCCATTCAAATGATATTACCGCAGATCAGATCTGCAAATCTGCTAGGAAATGCAAAGCCCAGCCTGACACCACAGCTGCACTGAGGATCTTTTACATTATTATTTCTCAGTGCTGCTTTCCTACTCCAGCCTGGCTTGAAAACAAGAACAATGAAACACTGTGGCCATAATTCTCTTATCTGCGTGGTTCTCAGCCTATTTTGCATTGATTAAACTATTTTATGAGTTGGCTTAAGAACTCAGGACTCACAATACAAACTAGACGTAGGTCAGTTTGTGAATGGAAGCCAAGCTCTGTCCCTAGACATTCTCATAAAAACTGCTGAAGCTTGAACTGCAGATCTCAGCCCTATCAAAAGAACCAGATTAGTTTTCTTGGCCACAATAAAACCCATTTCTCAAACTCTCTTCATCCCAGAATATGGGGGCTTTTAAGCATTTCACACATTAATATCCTGCTGGGTCTTGAATTGTGAAGAACTAAGGAATTGAGTGGTTTTATTTTCATGAAACAGAACTATTTCCTCCATTGGTCAATGACTTCTGTCACGATTTACAATTCATTTGCAACCTTTTTTTAAAAAAGAAATGCATAATACTACATTTGATTTTCCCACACAAAATGAAGATGTCCTAACACAGATGTTATGATGTTGAAAGATACAATATTTGTGATAGTTCAAATGATACGTTCAACATTTAATGAGGAAATTGCAGTTTTTAGAATTTTAACAGGAGTTTGTGGGTGTGTGTGGCTGTAATAGATATATAAAAGGATTGGTTCATCAGTCTTATCTGGTCTATTCTATTTTGTTAGGTTCTTCTTCTTATAATTCCCATAGTCCTCTATTGTATTTTTAATGTACAAATAAGATATCTAAACAGAACTAATGCTGTACTCATACGTAAAGTTACATTTGCATTTAAGAACATTAAAATGCCCTTCAGAATTGCATTTTGGCCTACCTAAACTACATTTCCAGTGACTTGCAAACTAAAAGTGGTCTACTGGATACTATTTGGTAGTTTATACTTTGCTGATTGCATATTAGTGATGCGACTTCAGAGGCACCAACTCCTGTAGTATCTGGCAGTTACTGATCATGAAACAGGGGTGGGTTCTAACTTACCTCGCCGCCGATGGCTGTGCCTCATGGGCGCACCCGTGCTTTGCGCACCCGCGTATGTGCAGTGCAAAAAAATTACAAACATTTTTTTAAAGGCCGACAACAGGATGGTGACACATGCGCAGTGCCAGAGACTCGGCTTCTGCGCATGCGCAGAAGAAAACAAAAACCCAGAAAAAATTGGGGAAAATGCCCTAACACATATGTTATGATGTTGAACATAATGTTCAAATTTGTTCTAGAATCATGCCATATATTTAGGAGAAAAGGCTCCAACCATCATGATAGATTTGCCCTTGTTGTGGGTTTTTAACTGGGACTGGGTAGCCATCTGTCAGGGATAATTAAGTCTATTCCTTTACTAAGCAGAGGGTTCGACTAGATGATTTGTAAATTCTCTTCACACATTCTTTGATTCTATTGTCCGAACTAATTAAAAAGCTCCCTTTTTTTCCTTCAGAAGAAAAAGAACATTAAGAAATTGAGAATTAGTATGGTATGGTGATAAATTGGGAATTCCCCACTTCAAAATCCATGTCAGTCATGAACTTATGTTCCCCAAATCAACATATGTCAATGAGTCCGATCGAGATAAAGATCATCATTTCTATAAAATGATTAAAAGTGAAACAGCTTTGTTCTCTTTTGTGTCTAATTTTGCCTTCACTTTGTTCTTTAATCAGAAGATGGATTGCAAGTAGTGACACCAATTTATCAGTTCTTTAATAGCAATAGATGAAATGAGCTAGTATTTATTAAGACTAATACTGCTCCAATTCTCCTTAGTTCTTTAACCCCATTCAACAAAATAAACACAAATAGGATGAAATATAAACCAATAATGACACAGTTAAAATAGTTATTTAAATGAATTTAAACTTAATTTTTTTTGTTCCCTTATTAGTTTTCCAAGCTGAATGTTCTCCATCAGAATGAAAAGTTTTTAATGTTACTAATATTGTAATGGAGATGGTAAGAATGTGAGTAGGAGTGTATGTTTGTGTGCACACTTGGGTGTGCTATGGGGAGGTAAAAACTCATTTTCAACTCACCAGACTTACATACATGCCTAAATAAATCATATGCAAATTAGCTTTGACAGTTTTTTATTTCCCTTTGGAAGAGGTGGCAACCTTAATTTACTTGCCATTTTGATGGGGTTTTTTAAATCATCTATGGTATTTTTAAGGTGGAGTACTTAAAACCAAGTAATAATTCAGCATATTGAATACTAATTTGAATTAATATCATGGGGTATAATTATGATTTTCACTGATGTTACCTATAAAATTATGAGCTTTGTTATATTAAATACTTTTTCTCTATTATTTATTATTAAAGATATCTCTTTCCAGATAAAAGCATATATGGGTGATTAAATGCTCAAGATAAATGTATACATTCATGAATTAAAATATCTTTGGGTATTCTGATGCAAAACTGCCTGTGGCTTTCAAGAAAATGCATACTGTTAAGAAAGCAAACATTATTATCTGGAGAAACAAATTCTATGTTCATACTAATGCTAACTGTTCTCTTTTTTTGTTTATTTGAAGCAGGAGGAGAGAAGGATATAGTATGGCTAAAATCCAGGATTTATTTCTTTTCTTCCTTCTAACTCAGAAAGTTAAAAATAAGAATTATAAAGGATCTACAAAGAGAGTAAAATATATGATATCAGAAATCTATTAAGAGCAGTTGAGACATGGAATGATGAATGCATGCTATGAAAGAGAAGGGGGGAAACCCTAAATAAAAAGAGAAAGAATTGGTTTGCTTGACCCCTACTTGATGAGAGCATTAGTGAACAATTTAGTGCATTCCAGATGTTTTGGACTATAAACCTTAATAATAGACCACAGAGTCTTTTGAGATTTATAAAACTCATGGCCCAAATCTGTAAATGACATTAAGTTGTGTCTCTTTGACTTATATCATCCTAATGAACATTTTGAAAGTTGTACCCCATAAGTCTTTTTTTTTCTTGAAAATCTATAGTCCTTCCTGCAATGAATTAAACATTAGGTTAAGGACTCCTGGACAGTTTTGGTTCTGAGGCATTCAGTCCGAAACAGCAGCACAGAAAGAGTTCAGAGGGAAAGGAAGATGTCCCCCAGAAACCCTAACTATCACTCTAATAGCATTCTAAAATACCAAAGCATCATTTTAATATGTATTTTAAGTTTAGAACAAGATATGCATAGCCTAAGCCACTCAGGGACACCATAACACTAGAAACCAACTAAATACTTAGTAGGTTACTATAAATATTTAGTAATATAGCTTACTAGATCTTATGTGAAATCCATTTCAATTGTTAAAATATTAATCCTGTATTTACTTTCCAGATTATCAACTAATATATAAATCAAGTGTGCAAGCATGGGATCATCTAGTACAAGGACTCTAACTTGATCTTGCAGTGATCTTCAGATCCCTCAGTTTATACCTCAGGACAGAATCCTATTAACTCTACACTGTCTTGCTTTATTAAACACTGCTGAATATGATGCATAAACATACAGTGGTACCTGGGTACTCATTGTTAATTGGTTCCAGAAGGTACAATAAGTACCAAAAGTGATGCGTACCAAATATTTTTTTCCCATAAGGAATAATGTAGTAAGTCATAAGGCAGCCAACACTGACATGTTCTAGCTTGTGCGTTGAATACTAAACAATGAGTTCTGGGACAACATCTTCACATCAAAATGCGTTGAGTACCAAATGTGATGTGTTTCAAAGCAATTGAGTACCAAGGTACCACTGTATTAGAAGACTTTCGCAAACTATTTTTTCATCAAACAGATTCATCTTTCTTCTACAACTCCTGTTATCCTCCTTCAGTCTATTTGGCTTCCTGATTTCTTTCCCCCAATTATTGGTCATAACATTTCTTCTCTCACATGTTTAATTCTCCTGCTTGTCCAGCTAGTTTGTTCCAAACTCAAAAAGCAGTGACAAGAAGAGTTGAAAATCCTTCTGACCACTCAGCTGCCTCTAACTGGTAGTAGCCTAGGCAGTTACAATGCTGAAACCAACTGATAGTTTATGAGAGACAAGGGATGAAGGTAACCCTTGCCAAGGACTTCTATCAAGAACACCATAGCATGCCTTAATGAAGTATAATACAATATACGAATAATCCAATTTAGGTTTAATATGCCCCCTCCAGGAACCTCCAAAATCAATAGAACATTTTGATTGAGGCAAAGAATCACAAGTGCAACAATAGAAAGTAAAACCATTCTAACAAAAAAAACACCAAAAACCCTATTTCTCTGTACTTGCCCTAATCTTCATAAAGAAGCAAACTATTTTATGAGTGGAAACCCCTTCTTCATTTCTCTCCTGGAGGGCTGATAAAATGGGGCTCCTGTGCAAAATATGTTACAGTACAGAGCACCATTTAGGTAGATTGTGTGCTTAGATAGATGTTGATGATTTAATGGAAATGACTTTCTTTCCGGTAAAGTTGATCAAGGTGAGATAATGTTAGTTTCAGTGCTACTCTGGTTGCTCTGTTCTGATATACTGTAAGTTTCATCCAGTTATTAAAGAACATTGGAGCAAAATCTGATGAACAAATAGTGAGTATAAAATACATGAAAATATCACTGAAAAGCAAAAGGTATTGTAAAAGAATTTTAAAATAGGGTTGAAAGAAAAGCAATGGTGCGAAGAACAGAGTTGGTTAGTTCTTGTGTTACATAAATGAATTCCATACCTTATATACTGCATCTTATTTGGATATTCTGTATATGTTTGGGTCCTTTTATGTATATCATACTTTTATGTTTATGTGTTCACAATATTTATAAACCATGAAAGCTTATGAGGGCTTCTGTTCACTTCTTTTCAATTAATTCTGATCTAACACTAATGTGTCACCTATCCACTTGTCTGCAATGCATACAGTTACCACTAGTCTCCACTTCTGCATATTTAAATTCAACATTTTTATCACAAAAGGATTTCAACAATTCAATAGTCTGTTAACGATAACCACATTTGGATCACAACAAATGCAAGCTAAGGACTATATCTCCAAGCCTGTACACAGAGCTATTTCTAGCTCATTATCAGACTTGGACAGAAATTCTGTTCCCTTCCCCCCACATTCACCCCTATGGTCATCATTTGTCATGCAGTGAAATAACCTGCATAAAACATAGCTAATTAGATCTTCTTTAACGTCTACTTCAGATCCAGGTATATGACATAAAAGCAAGTAAAATCTTCATTGCTCATGTTGGGTAGAATATTGTACAAATTGGGTGAGAGGCAGAAGGAAAAGACAGAGGCAAATTTTGTTCTGCTATGGTATCATGTAAGTCATATATTTATATCAGTTGCAAGCCTGAATATTTGAATTGGAAAAATACCTTTTGATTAGTTGAGTTCCATTAGCCAGAGTTAATACAAATGAAATTATTTGTTGACTCACTGGAATGTTTTGTGAAATCTGTCAAGAATGTCTGTTGTCTCCTTTTACATTTAATTTAAATTTGGAACTTCTGACCTCTTTGATTCAAAAGCTGAAGAGTATCTCAGGCAATAAGGTGGTTGATGGTAAACATAAATTGTTTTTATATGCTGTTATATATATATATATAAAACTTTTTTTTTAAATTTTTTTAAATATTAAAGTTCTTTATCAAAATTGAAGGATGTAGTACATTTTGGTAAGTTATCAAAATATTCAATTAAGTGGAATAATTCTATTAATATGTTCAATAGGATCCAATGTACCTATTGAAAGATAGAAAGATTGGGACCTTATATAAGGTTTGAATTCTTGTAAGAATCTTGGAATTATTGTTTCTAGGAAGATCTCCAGGTCAGTAAAGGTATGCATTACAAAATGTTTACCACAAATTATGACTAATATTAACAAATGATTACATGCTTTTATGGGGGAAAATAAAGTATGATTAAAAGAATACTTATTTTAGAAGTATGTGGATGTTAAATCTGTTTGGGTATTTTAAGGATATGAAAATCTTTATATTAATCTGACAATTTCCCAGTTTTCTTTATCAAAATAACAATTTTCTTATAGAGAAGGGAGTTTTGATTTTCAGATTTAGAGTTTATCACTGACATATATTTTCATATCTAATTGAATAAGTTATTCTTTTCTAAAGTCTTCATTGCCACATTTTTATTATTATTTGTTCACCTTGGTATCTTGGCAGATACTTGGTTTGGATCTATTTTTATTCTGTGTCTCTATCTATGAAAGAAAATATTTGCCATTAAAGACTGCAAGATATATTTGGAATGTGTTGAGAAGAAAGATTTTATTTCCAGTCTCTTATTGATATCTGGAACAATCTGGGATTGAGTTTTGTAGCCAAGACAGGGTATTGATACCTTAGCTTAATTTATTCTCTAACAATCTTATAAACCATTTGCAATATTGCAGGAAGAACTTGAAAACTGACAAATGGAAATATATCCAATTAAAATGTATTTGTTTAACTGATTAATTGAATGCATTAGCAGCATCTGAAACTCCTAAATATTATGATTGGTCACCCTTATTACATTATTAGTATTTATTAATTTAATAACATTAAATTTTAATTAATCATTAAATTATATTATTGTTATTATTGAAGGAATATGTAAGATTCTAAAGCTATTATTATTTTAATTGACAGGATTATTATAACAAAGAAAGAAAACTGAGTTATAATTCTTTATGTAAATCGATTATGTTAGTTTTAAACCATGTGTTTGTCTGTATGCCTCTTGATCTTCTGATACATTTGTAGTGTACTAAACACTTAAGATATTTGGCAAAGACTGGATGCCAACATTAAAATGTCAGAAATTTGACATTTTAAATAGTGGAAAGAACTTTAATACACATTTTGAGCCTGTCGCATTGATGTTCCATTTTGGTTCAATGTAATTCAGTTTCTCAATTCAACATTGAGAAGACAAAATAAGACAAAGAAGTTAGTGTAATGTTGACCAGAAATTTGGAACTTAACAATGTATGAAGAATCTAGATTTCTAGTGGGCTGTAATTAAAATCACTGCTTTCTTTATTTAAATGCTAAACCAGATTTTAAATCTCAGATTGTTGATCTGTGTTTACTTTCTATCTGTCAATTGATTTCATATCAATTAAAGAAAAACCTACCAATTTTCATTTTCTGTATAGTCAAGTTATAATTTATTGCTGAGAAACTCAGTTTATTTTCTCTTTAAATACATAATCTAATATATATTATTAATTGATATTATCTATGTATGTTTTCCTTTTTTTGTTTTTTATATTTCAGTATCTTTTTGTTTTTGTATCTTTTTGTTATATTAAGAGACATAGAATGCTGTATTTACAAAATAAATGTTCAGTGTTCTGCAAACAATATAAAATTAGAAATTAAGAATGCAATTTTTTTAAATCAGTAATTAAAAAATACAAAAATACAAATAATTTATCAAATACAGTAGGAGCTAAAAATGCTACTGCAAATCAGAATAAACACCTATCAAATCAACTAAGAAAAATTATTAAACCAAAAAATAATCTTCAGTAACACTCGCTGTATTGATAAATAATCTTCCCCTTCCTGAGTGGAGGATTGAATAGAATAGGCATGGTGCAGAAAATTGTGGGGTATATGCATTTATTTGTTTTGAACAAGTTGGCGTGAAACTTAGTTATACGCATTGAACAAATTTAGTTCTAAGCCTCATGCAAAGAATTTGTATATAATCCATCCAGTGTACTAAAATAGGAAGCTATAGAAAAAAAGGCCACTCCTGTTCAGCAGAGACAGGGGTGGAAAACTAGATTGGATCAATTCACATGCTGTCTTCAGGCAGCAAAATGACCTCTACAGACAGGCAAGGACTTATTCCTATGTTTCTTCCCCCAGTGCTTCAGGCAGCAAAATGACCTCTACAGACAGGCAAGGACTTATTCCTAAATTTCTTCCCCCAGTGCTGCAGCCACTAAATTCATGCAGCTCCCTGGAAATGTGTCATTTAGTTTGCCTGGAAAGTCTTTGAGCAATGGCTCCAGAGGAGCTGCCTTCATTCTTCCCTCATTCTAGGAGGTAAGGATGGAATGAAGCTTCAGACAGCCTCTGTTCAAGCAGACCAGTAAAGTCTTCATTCCACAACTCCCTCACTGCTCAAGAAAGAAAGAATATAGCAATACAGTCACTACTCCACAAAAGAATTGCAGTAAGGGGTCACCAAGAGTGATGGGCCTTTCTTTTGGTCCTTTGGATATCTCTTTGGTCCCTTCCACCTTTCCCATTCAATTTTTAAAAAAAATTTTTTTACAGATAGGGACATGTTTCTTTCATTCTTTCTAATGGGTCAAACCACAAAGACGTCAGTGCTTCAATTTAGTGTTGCTACACTTTGGGGGAATTTGTTTCTTAATAAGGTGCTTTCACAATTTAAAGGCATCATTTCTGATGCTTGGATAAGCTTTGGGCTGCATGCAGTCTCTTAAAGCATTAATTGTTCATCTCTATTGCAATTACAACAAAGTTATCTTTGTTGCTTTGGTGTATCTCACAAATACAAAGCAAATATTCATAGAAATAATAAATAGGTAGAACATCTATATAGAATACAAGCAACTGAGGTCTCTGAATGCCTTCAGTATCATGGGTTTTGTTTTATTTTTAAAAAACTAACATTTGTTAAATTCATATTCATATCACAAACGTTATACACTATATCATCAAAGCATCAGTTTTGACATACATTCTTTTTAAAGTATCTAGTTTTCTTACCTGTCACAATAGGATATGATTGTGGTCCTGGGACACTGGGACCTATATCTGTTGATGTAGGGCTTGTTAAATTAGCCTTCATTTCGTCTAATCCACCAGCTAGTGATGTCATGGCTGAATATTCTGTTGACTGGGTTCAAAGAAAAATGAGATAATTTAGCAACATTTTCCATATATTAAATTCTAATATATGATGAAACCAAGCTAAGTGGTTCATTCCTATATTGGCAGTGAAGGCCTTGGTGGGGTGATAATGGTACCGTAATAATGGTGATTTTATATCTGAAGATTGATTTTACTGTTCAGATGCAGCATGAAATGAAACAGTTTCAAACTATGGTGAAATGTTATGATAACATGAATCCTGAAAACATCAGTTATTGGATTAACACAAAAAAAATTAGTTTCTCAGATTATTTGGTGGACAAATCACCAGCACTTCCTAAAGGGAATCACAAGGTAATCTCAAAAAATACTTGTCATTATTGGGAGGGGAGCATGAGAATCTCTGTATCACTTCTACAAGCTTGAAGGTTTTGACAGTTTCTTTCTAAAAAGCCATGAATTATTAGGCCTGACAATGATATTTTTCCTTTGTTTAATGATGCACTAGAAGTTTTTTTATTGTTTTTTAAATGCAATGCATCCTATGTTGGACTGTCCATTATAGAATTACCATTTAACAAGTTCCCAAACAAGAAAGGTATTGTGAGACATGAACACTTTAATCTTAGAATATGTCCTCATTACAGTATAATGCATTAAAATAAAATTGCACTTCACAATTATAGTGCATCTCACATGTACATGAAAAGTTGATAAATGTAAACCCATTCCTTTAAATAACGAACAGGTGGCAATCTATTGCCAAGCAGAAAATTAATATTAGAACCAATAAAGAAATTATCAAGCCAACTATATACATGACTGTAACAATTATCAAGCAAGATGCAGACTGCCATGTTTACCTGACCTTTTGGTTAATGGTTTGTGTTGCATTAATTATGTTTGTCTTTGGCTATAGTTAAGAGTTGTTTCTTGTGATTTATTGGTTGCAGATATCACTCTGATTTTTTTTTTTAGTTTAGCTGTTGCTTTGGGTACGTCTGTATTTAAGCAATGACCTTAAGTATCTGCCACTGTTGTGTTTTTGTTTTATCTTCTCATGTGGGACAGCAGCATAAAATATTTAAATAAGTATAAAATAGCTCAGAGAAAAGCTAACAAGCTCCTCCTGTGCAAGGCAGCATTGAGATAAACTGCCTGGGTTTAAAATGGCATAGATATGCATTCCCTTGCATGTTTCCCTGGAAATTAAACTCCCTCATTTCAAAGGGATATTAAAAGAAAAATGGTGGTACATACGTACTTAGGGGTATATAGGCAATGATGTATTATCTCTGGACTTTTATCCCAACCTGCCCACTCTGTTCAGGAGGAAGGATACTGTAGAACAATCCCTTGCTTCATAATTCCGTGTTTTATTTTCATTGTGGTTTCTTTAAAAATGCATTCATGATTTGTAACACTTCAGTTTTTTATTCGTGGTAAATTGGAACCACCAATGTGCAGTTGATACTTTGGCCAGGCTGTTTTAATGACCGCCTATTACCCACAGAGCGTAAAACAAAATGCTCTTAGCATTTGTAGGATTCTTCTCTTCAGAAATGTGTTTTTAAAATAAATAAAGATAACAAGCCTGTCCATTTGTTTGTTAATAAGAATGCAGGCTATATTTATTATTTGTAAAAGGATACAACTCGGTTGCAGCTTGAAGAGAATCCTAGCTCCAGGTGATGTAGGCAATTTTGGACATGTTTTGTTTGTTTGTTTTGATGTTTTGTTTTATTCACTGAAGGCATGTCTGCTGTCCCAAATCAAAATTCTGCCCCCTCCCCGAGTTTGTCTTCCAGCTCTTCATTAAACTATAAATGCACCCGTAGCCCAACAGAGGATATAATGAGTTTTTTTTTCTGTCAGTGTAAAATTGCAATTTTGCAATCCAGCTTTTTCCTCAACTTACAACCATTCATTTAGTGAGCGTTCAAAATTACAACAGCACTGAAAAAAATGACTGATGAACATTTTTCACGCTTAAGACCACTGCAGGATCCCCATGGTCATGTGATCAAAATTCAGATGCTTGATAGCCGTCATGTATTTATGAGGGTTGCACTGCCCTGAGGTCATGTGATCCCTTTTTGCCACCTTCTGACAAGCAAAGTCAATGGGAAGCCAGATTCACTTAATAACTGTGTTACTAATGTAATAAACTGCAGTGGTTAACAACAGGAGCAAGGAAGGTGGGGCAAAACTCACAATAATTCTCTTGCTTAGCAACAGAAAGTTAGAAGTCAATTGTGGTCATAAGTTGAGGACTACATGGTTATATGGATAGATCACAGAGGCAGGGTTTCTTGGGTATAAGCAAGCCGCTGGATATATTGACAACAGGCAGGGCAGAGAGGGGCAGGTCTCAGTAAATACATGGCACAAAAGAATAGTGGAACATGGTAAAAGTCCTTTCAGGAAATAGGTGTCAAAATACAAAAAAAGAAAGAATAATATAAGACGCTCACGATAGGAAATTGAGAAGTCATATTCAGGCTTGAAATCCAACTTGAAATACAAGAGGGGTGAGCAAGTGTATAAAAAGCAGTTTTGAAGAGAAAAAAATTCCTTCCCATCCTTGCTTATGGGGAGAGCCAGGCTGGTCTACTTTTTCTAAAAATTTGGAGCAGATCTCTCACAGTCATTCAATACAGGAGTCATATAGTTTGGGGGTTGAGGTTGTCTACACAGAGAAATTATTAATTTATACAGGGAAATTATGAATAAAGACCAATATATTTCTTCCAGGATAATGTTGCTATGATAATGATAGTGTTAATGTTAATGTTGATAAACTGTGGATCGTTGGCTCTCTAAGAGAGAAAGGAGAAAGAATAGATGTATATATAGCGCTATAGAGAAGAAACATTAACAATTTAAAGACAATTCTTCTAGCAGCAAAAGGTACACGTGCTTACATGCCTGTCATGCTATTTCTTTCTGAAGTAAGCAACTTTATGCAATGCACAGAAAAGGGGTGAGAAAGAATGTTAAGAGACAAAAGAAGAAAAATTAGAGGAAATATAGCTAAATCTACATTGCACCAATACCACCAATATCTCTACAAACCTCTCCATTTTGGCAAGCTATCTTTCCTTCAACTACATCTGTTAGATGTGGGTCGGTCAAGAAGAGGCAGGACTCAGGAATTCTTAAGCAGGTTTTATTGCTGGCTTCGGCTATTCGGAGACTGCCGCCTTTTTTAAAGGGCTCCGGCTCACCTGCCAGCCACTGATAGCCGTTTATTTTCCCCACCACTAGATTAGCCAATCAGTGGTGGCTATGGAAATCATACGTGCATGCTTATGTAACACCCCTCCCTTCACAGTTAGGTCATTGTTCAACTGGTGGCCGACGAACGTCACATAGTCGCGCAAATAGCCAGGTGGTCTGGTTTCTCTACTGGGCCTGCGTGGCTCATTAGTTTCTGTGACTTCGGCAGCGGCGGTCGATCCTTCTGGCTCTCCGGAACTGGCTGGAGGAACGTTCTCAAACCTGCCACAGGGGGCGTCTTCCATCGGTTGACTGTCATCGGCCTCGTCCCTCAGCTGGCTTCACTGGATCCTGGCGTTCGCAGATAAGTGTCCCCACTCTTCTCCCAGACCAATTAGAATGGTGTATCTGTTGACCTTAGGCAGGGCCTCTGTGCCTGGGTTGTTGTCCGTGTCAGTCACCTTGCTTAGTGTTGAGTCTCTGGTTTCCGTCGGCCTGGCATTTTCCAGTCTCCTCGTTTCGGAGTTGCCCACGCGTTTGCAGAGTTGGTCAATGTGTCTCTACCAGATTCTTCCATCTGTCAACTTGACCCGGTATGATTTGGGCCCCATAATGTCCATGATTCATGCCCTCTCCCACTTCAGATGTCCGGCATAATTTTGGCCAAATACTAGGTCGCCCATGGCTAGTGCCCAGAGTGGTTTGCTTGAATCCAGGGGCTTGTCTGGTTGATAGTTTGGATATAGTCAATCTAACCTGGACCTCAGCCTCCTCCCCATTACAAGTTCTGCAGGGCTTCGGTTTGTTGCTGAAGCACTGGGGGTGATGTGTTGCACTAATAGGAACTGGTCAACTTTCTCTTGCCAGTCCCCAGGCCTCATGCAGAGTAATGTCTCTTTGGTTAGTCTGACCATGCGTTCCACTTGACCATTACTGGCTGCCTTGAAGGGTGCCACCAACGCATGTCATATGCCCAACTCTGCCAGAAACGCTTCCATTTTCTTTGCGGTCAGCTGGGGGCTGTTGTCCAACCCCAGGACATCTGGTAGACTGTGGGTTGTGAACATTCTCCAGAGTGCTCTGATAGTGGCTTCGGTGGTCAGGGTCACCATTATAATTACCTCAAGCCATTTAGAGTAGGCGTCAACAATTATGAGGAATGTCTGCTCCCCCATCGACCCTGCAAAGTCAATATGTATTCTTGACCATGGTCCCCTTGGTGTTTCCCATTCATGTGGGGTCAAGCTTGGTGGTACTGGCTCATTTCTTGGCAGGGGAGGCAGGTGGCCGCCCACTCTATTATGTCCTGGTCTAAGTCCGGCCACCATAGGTAACTCCAGGCCAACACTTTCTTGCGTATGAGGCCCAGGTGGCCCACATGCAATGTTTCTAGGACTTGTTTCCTCAGGCATTGTGGTACGATATTAAAATATAGTTGAAGTAGGGTACAACTCCCATGATGCCCTGCGGGAGGCGCTTCATCATGCTTTGGAACAACCCAGGGGCAACACTGACACCAAAATGTAATCTTTTGCATTTGAATGCTCCTCAATGGGTGACTATTGTCTGGGCTTCTGCAGTCCACAGGCAGTTGTTGGTACGCCTGAGCCAAATCCAATTTTGCAAATCTTGTCTCCTTGCCGAGGGAATGTAACAGGTGTTGTACCACGGGGGCTGGATAGGCGCTTTGTTGCAGCTCTTTATTTAATGTCCCTTTATAGTCAGTGCAGATGTGGACAGATCC
>JANHFT010003190.1:60604-71801 GCA_032467955.1 Pseudoxenodon macrops | reverse complement strand
GTTCTATGATGTCACCAGCTGCTTGCAACCTACTCTATAGAACCGGTGCGAACCGGTAGGATTTCACCCCTGATTATGATTACATCACTAACATTCCTATGCCAACCTCTAAAATAATCGTTCTAGCAGTTCCTCAATTCAGTTTCTTCCCATATCATTTCATCACTTTTCTTTTAAATTCCATTCAGATTTCCAAGAAAATTGCACTGTATCTTCTATGCTTCTTTTAATTTTAACTGTTCATTGCTCTTTTTGCCATTTGTTTTTTTTTCTCTCTTTTACATATCATGGAGTCTTTTTCTCTGATTCTCATTTTCACAGGAGTCATTCTATTATTAGCATTTTTTCTCATCCATCTGATCATCCCACCAAGGATCTCTTTTCAAACATTCCTACATTAATATTCAGAAAATTCTGTGATACTCTGATGTTACCGACATCAATAGCATGTCTGTTCCAATGTTTCCTTATTTGCTTTCCACTTTCCAACATTATGTTAGGAATTCAACAGAAGTATTAGAAGTTAGTAGTTTCTAATATTTTTCCATAAAGTATTTACATTTTCTCTTCCTACAATAATTCAGTTTTCATGCTTATTTTTCATTCTTTCCTTTTTTCCCAAAATTTGATCAGAACTTATCTATACTATATTCAAAGTTTTTCCCGATATTTCAAAATTAACAATGAAATGAATCTCACATTTAAATGCATATTCATTCCTCCACCACTTGAAACAACTTATGAATAGATTTATTCTTACATTGTAGTCAGAACAAATAGGCTTTTTAAACAGATGCTCATCTAACAGTCTACAGTCTCATTCATGTCCATCACACTTTTTGATTTCCTATTCTTATTCATCCTTTCATATTTCTTAACTAATTTTTTTTCTTCCCTTGCATTCTTTCAGAAGGCTTCATAATTTTTTCCCCAATCTCATCTCTCAGTTCTTCCAATCTTAACTTAAGTTATTGAAGCATTAATTACATTGAACATATTGTCAACTCATGGAATTTGACTTCTATATCCACTCCCAACAACTTAGAAGATGCCATTTTATATTTTTAACATATCTTTTAGTTTTTTCATTCATAAACCTGCATCTTCATTTGCATATGGGAATTCATCAACTCTATTCTGTAAGATTAGTTCATATTCGTTCAGAGTTACTATATTCTTCTCCTCTTAATTGCACAGACATCCAACATACTCATTTTTCTGTATTTCATTTCATGTGTGTATTCCTGCTACTTATGAATTTGCTCCTCCTACTTTCCAAACTGCAATCTTTCTTAAAGCATGGTCATCACGAGGTCAGTCTATAAATATTTACCTTTATTGCCCATAATGACTTTTGTTACTCAAGACTTTCATATTATGGTTTCTAGTAATATGATGATGCAGACTTGGTTACAGCCTTAGTCATACCTTACAGTATTCTTTTTGAATAATAAAGACAATATACGGTATGTTTTAATTTCAGCACACATTAATACAAAGAAAACCAACCCCAGTTTTATCCCAAGTTTGCTCATACTATTTTCTGCAAGCTAGGATCTCTGCCATAACTACTGTACTTTACAGTCAACTTATTGCCACCTGTCTCTCAGTAAATCATAGAAACATTCACTGTATTGATATATTCATGGGGTTCCAAGCAAGACCAGAACTTCATTCACCACAATCTGACTACAGAATTAGAAACTAATCAGAATGGACTAATTCCAGCTTAAATCTGAGCTGGTTTGACTTGTTATATAGTGCATCAGATCTAGTCCTCAAAACATGTTCTGTATATATTCTTTCAGCACTAAACAGGCATCCTTTCTCTGAATGGCATGAAAACACTCATGAGATGGGGGATACACTTAGGAGTGACATTAATCAAGCAAAATGCTGCACCGATTTAAACATCAAAATAGAAGATGCACAAAGCTAACTACATTTTTTATAAAAATAGCTTCGGGATTCTTATGCTTAAAACTTAAAAGGTATTTCTGGAGAGTTGACACAAGGGGGAGCAGTAACATCATTCAAGGGGGTCCACGGCTCAAATAGTTTAGCTGGGGAGGTTCTGATACCCTCCCCCCACCACACACAAAAATCTGAAGAAGTTGGCAATGTCTTCTCCAGATCATGTGACATAGCAAATATAACCATGACTCCAAGTCAGAAACAATGTTCATCTTACAAACTGTATTTTAGCAACTGTTTTATTATTTGGGAACATATATAGCTTTTTTTAAATATTGCAAAATTCCAATTAAAATATTGAAAATCCCATTTAAGAATGATCCATATTTCCTTTTTTTCCCTGCTATTAAGTATATACCTCCAACATAGAAATGCCTGTTTCCATTTTTAAACTATTTCTCTGGAAAGATCAAAGTGGCATACAATGTAAAACATTAACCATGTTCAGAAAAATTAAATCATCAAAGATAGTTTTAAATGTTATATGGGAAATGCATTTTTACATTTTAAATCGCAGTGTGATTTGTCTATTTCTTACTTAGGATTTCTGACTGCCAGATTCAGCAAATATAATCTTTATGTTTCAGGTCAAATGGGAACATATGTATGTATGTAATTTCACATATTCACACAAATACTTTACATTTTAAGAGTCAATGACTCATTTAATATCACCTTTATTTGGGCCTTATATATTTTAAATATAAGTAAGTTTGGGGGATGGAAAAAATAATGGAATCACAGTGTCAAGCCCCTCATCACCCTAAAGTGATAATCTCACATTTAATACATGCAGCTTTTTCCAATGAGGTGCTTTCCAAGTGTGACTCCCATACTATCTAGCACACGCATATTCTTAATACATTTGAAGGGCACCAGATTGGCAATTCATAAATTATGGAACTAACTTTTTTAAGGAAATGCTACACTATCGTTGTAGATTGAATTAGAAGTTGTAGGTCAGTTCTACAAGCCAACAGCACCTCTATCCTATCTGAAATCAGCATTAATCTGGAGCATGTATTTAATGCATTTTTGACACTAAGGAACGGTTTGGAATGTAATGAAAAAGGAAGGAAGAATTGGCTGTCCTCTACAGCTTGAAGATGTTAAACCTTATAATCCCAAATGATTTGCCCCAGTCAGGTAAATGTTCAGATAAGCAAAATACTGAAGAATATTGAAGATGTGGAATAGGTAAATCTTGACCCAAAGGGATATTAAATAGGAGTCCACAGCACCAACCTCTGAAATCATTACCCCAGGAATTCCTCAGATGCACAAACTTGTTCAGTTTAACTTAAAACAAGTAAATTCAAAAGATACTTCTATAGGTATTGCTCTTAGGACAGATACTTGCAAAGTATCTTGGAAAACTGATCAGTTAAATTAATCAAGCAATTGTCCCTCCTGCTTTATCAAAAGATTATAGCACTGCTTGTCAGCTCTGAAAAGAGGCAATGACGGCAGGAAACTAATGCCAAAATTGGCTTGCTTAAACTGCTACGAAGTCACCACACACACAAATAACTGTACCTACCTACATTACATTTGCTCACATGTCCTGTAATATGATTCCTTAGTCCCTTTCACATAATGTCCATTCTATTGCCTGCATTTCATTCTCCAACTTCATACTGTATGTGAATCTGGTCAGAAAAGCTTTCCTTCAGTGTAGCAATGTTGCCTTTTTGTATAACCTATTGCCAGCAAAAAAAAATTCCTATTCTGCTGGAAACACTACTTTATGAAACTATTTTTTCCGTCTCCGCTTCCATTCTGAAGATTATATGCCCTCATGTGGCAGCAGAAAGAGATAGATCTTGGCTCAGTACATGCTTTCCTAGCATGGTATAATTACAATGCTTTAAAACCTGCAAAGTGTTTGAGAAATGACAACACATGATTGAAAAAAATAAGAGTAGTGGAAAAAGGAAACACAGATGAGGCATGCTGTTGTTAGCCTTCAGAAGCATCACATAAATAGATTTTGTTTTAGGCACAATCCTTGTTAGTGTCAACAAGAAAAATAACTAATATTGTTGGAATGGCTAAAATGGCATGGCCAAGAAAAGACTTAGGAGTCTGCAAAGGTTGGTATAGAATAACAGCCTCTTTATTGTTCATCATTAAAATAATGTCCAACAATAATGCTTTCCGTTCTACCTTTCAGTCATCCTCAGCAAAGCTTGAACTGACATTTCTCTACAGTTCTTGTCTGCAAATCTATTTCACTTCTTTCCCGATTCTCCTCTATGCAGAAATGTATCACTTCAAGCTGCTATTAGATCTATTTTCAACTGACTTTGTCAAAATGTAATTACTTTTCAAAGAACTGAAGGTAGTATAATAGAAGAAATCACTTACTCTGATGTGCACACATATTCCTTCTTTTCTTCTACCAATTCTAGTCAAGTAACTTTTGTAAAGTTTTGCAGCACTGAATGGCAAAAATTGTTTGATTAAATTTTGGGAAAAAGCAATGAGAAAGGACACCTTGCCTCCAACTCTTTCTTAAAACTACAGTTTTTGTAAACTAAGCTAAACTTAGTTTGTTTTCAGCTTAATGTGGTGTATGAACCTAAGTTACTATATTCTACAAACCATGGTTTATCGTTTAAAATGTTCCATGAACTTACCCTGCATGTAAATGTTTTTGTCAAGCTGTGGTTCTGAGTCTAGACTTGATCACAGTAAACTTAACCAAAGAAAATTGTGCCCAAGTCCCAGTGAAATTAATAGGATGCATGCTAATAAAGATTAGTTTGTTAAATGTAGTATTAACCATAAGTAACCAAAATTTGTTCGTATAACCCAATGTCTCCTTTGTCCTAGTTATAAAACCATCAACAGACATTTTGTTCTTTTTGTTGATAGTAGAATTTTGAGTGTAAACTAGATAATATATTTTCTCATAGGCAATATTTTTACCTAAGAAAGGAGGCGGAGTCACTATTGAACTGGCAGATTGGAGTCATCTGAAGAACTTTGAGGAGGAGGAGAGTTGAAAATGTAAGGTAGATAGCAAACCATAATAGATTGTAAACACCTTTGCCTGTTGAAGACTGCTAGCTTTAGAGAAGAAAAAAGATGGCAGACCAAAATCAACCAAGCAGTTTGAGCTGACGATGTGTTAGTTTTAGCGGAACTTATAGTCTTGTAAAACAGAGTGGTTGGGAGAAGAAAGAAAGAAAGAGAGAGAGAGAGAAATCAGCCTGTATAATTAGCCTCTTATTTCTAAGTACCGGTAGGAAGAAGGAATAAAATGTAGAAATAGCAACATCTACGTTTAGCTGATACACATGACAAGGTAGACTTTGCCAGAAGGAGGAAGCCTTAAATGACTAGTAAATAATATTTTATTGAGCAATGCTTTACCAGTTGAAAATAACTCTAGCCTCAGGTCTATTATTCCTATCTTTCTCCTTGCAGTTTATCAGTCAAGCAGGTGAAAGGAACGGAGACGGTAATATACATATCTAACACTGGCAAAGGAATGCTGATTAAAATCAAAGGTAGATACCTGTTTCACTTGCTTTGTTGTGTTGTTTTTTAAAAATTCACAAGAGGTATTTAAATTGCTATATATCAGATTCTATGAACCCACAGAAACCCAAAACATCAAGTTCTCCAGACTGATTTGCATTTTCATTTTTTTATATTTATTTGTGACAAAAAACACCAATTGATCATACACCATTTTGTATTGTATTGTTTTTATTGCATTATAGTTATTTTGCTTGTTCTTAATTAGACATTTTTAAAGGTACTTAAATCCCACCAGTGTTCAATACCAAGAAAGGTGGAATATAATTGTACCGTACTGCCTTTAGTATGCTGCAATCCTATGCATGTCTACTTAGTAGGAAATCCTGTTGTGTTTTGTGGAATTTACTGCAAAAGAGGGGTTATATACATTAATATGAAAATAAAACTCTTCATTCAATGGAGAAGAAAATATAAAAATGGGTTGTCAGAAGGATTTTTGGCTAGCTTTCTTGTAGGTGTATGTTTTTATGGACATGGGTTGTAGGGCAGGGGATATTTTACTCAGTTGTTAAATGGTGCACTTGATGGAACCGTTTCTCTTGATTCTGCTTCATATGTAGAACTAATGTTAACAAATCTGAAATCATGTGCCTGTATTTGCATGTGTGTAAATACATGAGCTATTTTGCTTTGGCAGAATATCCAGTCATGTTATGTTATGAAGATCCAATAATGTTATTAAAAACAGCAATCAATATAATGCATTTCTGGACAAGCAATGGAAAAAAAATAGGTTCCTAGATTACTTTGAGGGGTGATCTACAATCAGTGCAAAGCTGCAATAAGTGCTTTCAGGACAATATCAGCTTCAGTTTCAGATAAGAAAGAATTGCTGTGAAAATCCTTGTCAGGGCTTTGACAGTTCCTCCATTCCCCAAATTCTAAACATTCCTGACCAGTTTATTTCATTTAGGTCAGGGGTGTCAAACTCACGGCGTCACGGCAGCATCACATGACATATCAGGCCTTTTTTCCCCCTTTGCTAAAGCGGGAATGAGCATGGCCAGCACATGACTCATGCGGTCCGGGGGCCGTGAGTTTGATAGCTCTGATTTAGCCTCATTTAAAATATTTACTTCACTTAGGAAGGCATCTAAATGCCTTTTCAAGTATTTTGACAGTAGCAGGGCCTGTCATGTAAGTTGCTTCCTCACTAGGCCTACACAACATCTTGATTACAAGAGCATCACCAAGCAAATATTGAACTGACATAAAGCCTGCCCACATTGGATTGGACACAACAATGGTGGGACATTCCCAGAAGACAATAGAAGTCAGAAGTGGGGAAATTAAATGGAAAACCATTTAAAGCTTTGGAAAAATAAAATAAGATACTACCTTGGATTGGAAACAAAATGGGTCTTGCCTGAAGTGAACTGAAATGAGCAGATTGGTATTCAAAGCATCAAAACAGCTTCCCCAAAAACAATTCTGTGTAGCCCAATAAAAATTGAGTTGCAATCTGTTTCTAATACTAGCCATGAAAGAAAATATCCCCTCCTATTTAGTCTCAGCATTAGACTTAGGCTGTCTCTAAACATGATTAGCTATTATTGATATTCTAATGATAAGTTGAATTTTAAATTATAATTCCAATAATAATTCGTGTTTTTTTAAAAGCCATCTCCGTCCTCATTCTCATTAATACCAAATCACCATAATACTATCCACATGCTACATCGGAATGAGGCAGTTCAATGGAATTTTATCAAAATATACAAACCATCGCTACACTTGTTTAGCAACTATTGTGTTCTTCTATTAATGCAAAGAATTGTTGTCATTGCTCACTATATTCTTTCCCAAATGGGTTTACAATCAGTCTTATTTTATCTCTCCTCTCCATTTCCAGTTTCACCTCTGTCCGTTTTCAATGATACCTTCACCCCGGCTACAGCCATCCTTCCCCCCTATCCAGCTGTAACAATTGCAACTGTTTAATCGCCAACCAGCAGACTCTTTCTATTTCCTGATATAATAAGCTTTGGAGATGGTTACCAGGCGAGCAAATAGGAAAAGGAAAGCTTTTGTCAATAGTCATTGCCCCAATCCTTGTTTTTTTATCTCTGATCTATTTACTCGTTTCTTTAAGTTAGTCTGAGTTAATGAAGAAGATTTGTGCAACAGTTCCCAGTGTCCAAAGGCAAGAGATCCCTGGGTTATTTCTTGATACTATTCCAGGAAAAAGAAAGATTTTCAAAGTCCTCTCCTAAAATCCAAATTCAAATTTTTGGAAATTTCAGAAGGAATACAATTTTCACCCACCCTAATTGGTAAGAACATTTTCTTCATTCTAGAGTAATTAATGGCCTTCATCAAATGAAAATCATATATGCTGTTCCATAGATCCTGTAATTGTCCCATGTATTATAATAAATCGGAAAAACCACAATTTATTCTAAAATTTTCAATTATTTTTCATACACCACAATCCTACAGGATTGTATACTATAAGGACATAATGCAGACAGATTGTTTATCAGCATACATGTTTGTGGATCAAGCCATACATCAAATTAAAATGTGACTTGTTTTTTCAACTGAAAATTGTACTTTTCTTTTTTTTTAAATTCAACTGTTTACCCTTACATGATGTATTTCACCAATTGTATCTTCTATATTTTGAAAAATTATTTGAGGCTTTAAAAAACAAGTCAGTTTAGTATTTTTTATGCAAGATTAGGGTTTTAAATTATGAAAATATCCCAATTCCTTTTTAACCTTCATCACCCTTCCTCAAAAACGTTTCCATTTTTACAATATTCCCTCTGCATATAAAATTTAGGGGGTAACTTTAGTGCAAAAGTGGGAAGTTTGCTTGTAAATAAAAACAGCAGTGAGCATTACTATAGAGATCTACAGAAACAGAAGGCATATTACAGTATTGCTGTTAATGGTGATGTGTTAGTGAGAAGATCTGTGAATTCTACATGTTTCTGGTTAAAATATTTAAGTTATGTTTTGCATATTAGCATTTAAAGTAGAAATTGCAAAAACAGACTGCTGAGCACCTAATAGGCTGCATTCAAAAGTTCTGCATACCTGACACTAGTGCCCGATTCATATTATTGTCCTAATTCCTTAAATATAAGCGGCATCTGAAAATGTTTTTTTTTCCCTGCTGGCAATAACATCTGATATAGCCATGATCAGAATTATACTAAGATACAGTCTACTCTACAACCAGAGAACACAGTCCATAATTGGGGAGACTGACCTGTTTCATACCTGAAAAAGTATGAGTCAGGTATTTGGTATCCTAAGAAATTACCTGAAAAATGATTGCCTGGGGTTGCACCAAGTATTGTCTCATCAGCATGGAGCACCACTGCCATAGCATGGAGGAGAAAAAAAACAGAAATATCAGGAGAATAGTTTATTTGATGTTTTAAGAGTGCAGAGAACTTTTTAAAAATGCTTTTAAATTCTATTATTGGAGGCACTCTTTTTTTCCGCAATTCCTGCTAAATGCTACATGATAGCAGGACACTGACATGTAGTTAAGTATTGCATGATGATCTAAGGCAGAAGTGCAGCTGTGAAATACATGCTTGGCTCTCTAAAGGTATCTAGGCCTTGTGACAAGAATCTCACTCATATATAATAGGTTGAAGAACTGGTGAAATTCAACAGCGTCCATCAGCCATGAATTGTGATTTGCCAGGTGCTTAATTGTGCAAGTAGGCAATGAAGAAAACAAGAAGTTTACCAAGTCTTTGGTAGACTACTATACTTGGTTAAAAATAGGCCGCAGTTTGGCTTAGTGAAGCTCAGTTAATGCAGGCCCAATGTACAAGTTTCAAAAAAAAGTCAAAATACTTATAAAATGGGGTAATAATAAGAATAAATGAGATGTTGAAGGCATAATTAGGTAGCAAAGTGCTCTTTGGATGCAGCCCTGGAGGAATAACTGGTGTTATTCTTCCAGTTAAAAAGATTTCACATAGGAAAGTTAGCAAGACCTCAACAGCAAGCTAAGATGCTTGAGAGTGACTGCCAGCCATTAACATTATTCTAGGTGTGCTAGACACACTAAAGATCCAACTAAATGTTATAACTCAGATTTGTACCTTTAAAAACTGGTGGGGCAGTTTACAAATCGTTCCTGCATACCATGTGATTTACAAAGGTATAATCCATCAGTCAGGTACGGTGGCCTACCAGATGCCGGATACCTTAATCTTTGTATCTACTGTAAAACAAGCAGCAAAAATACAAGAAAAATCAACTCCCTGTAGGGAAGTGGTTTGATGGGTGCATTCTTTGGTTGATTACAATATTCGCACAATTGTTTAGATTCAGAAAGTTGATCAAGAATCTGCTCTGCTTAATAAGCTTCCCTCTGTTCAGCCACCTTCACCTAATCAGGTTTCTGTAGATTGTGGCAACAAAATGCACAAAACTTTTCAAAGAAAAGTTATTTATTTCATCACTCAAAACACTCACTAGAACCCACCATTAGGCTGTGCTATTCAGGTAAATAATAGATATAAGGAATTTAGCTAAAATGGTGAACTCTGGGGGAAATGCAATTATCTTCCACTTTCCTAATACTGAACAAAGTGTTCTCAACCTTCCACACTGCGCTTAAAACAATCTCGTACTTTCTATTAGTTCCTATTGTTGGACAGTGCTTAGAGTAGTGCTTCTCATTTTCAGCAATGAACTTCTACTCCGAGAGGTCCCTAATCAGTTGGTCTGGGGAATTTTGGGAATTGAAGTTCACACCTCTTAAAATTGCTGAGATTGAAAAACACTCAAAAAGTCTTTTGTAATTAAAGTAACATAGAAAGCTCATAAATAAATACATATATAAATATATGTCTGGTGTTTCCAGTAAGCAGACCATCATATCTGATCATCTATTTATTGTTATTTTGCCCTCAGTGTTTAATAATAAATGTACAGGATTCTGCCAGTTTTAAGCATACAATCAAAGAAAGCACAGAGATGTAAGCACTAATCATAAATCAACCTAAAAACAAAACAAAAAGTAAGCACATTTTAACTTCCATATACCAACACAGCATGAACTGAAGTTATCCAACAGTGAATCATAACTACAGACACTGAATCAATTGAGCACATATTCATTTATAATTGAGTCATATATTGTTTTATTGCTCTTAAAGTAGAGACAAAAAAAGACATGAAAAATGCAAAAATAAAATTCATACATTATGCACATTAAAAAAAAGAAAGAAAAAGAAGGGAAGGGAAGGAAAATTGAATGACATATTTAAGTGTATTATTCTTGCATTATTCCTCATTCACTAACACGCCTAACACATTAAACTAGTACAAAATGTTGTCTTTCGATCTGACTTTTGGGGTTTTAAACTATTAAAAGCAATGGGGGGGGAGAAAGAGAATGTCTTTCCAGTTCAATTACAATATGAGGGAAATAATACAGCTCATCATAAATAGTAGCTACAAGGGTTCCTGAAATATTACTTGTAAGTACTTTATGATTTAGGAAAATAAAATGCTGTGTAAATAAGAAATCCTTATTATCTGAAGCAGAATAAAACCCACTGAAAATCTAGGCTAGACTAGAAGGCTTAAAATATATTTATTTTCTCCTATTCTTTTTTTTTTCCAAATAGTTTTTTATTTTCCATACAATTCATTTTCCAATTTCATTTCCATGTACAATTAACAATTCTTTTTCAAA
>JANHFT010003190.1:36014-46615 GCA_032467955.1 Pseudoxenodon macrops | reverse complement strand
AAGGGGAGCTTAGCTTGCCACCCCTTGCTTAGCCACCCACCCCCCTTTAGCGATGCAATTTGGAAGTGGCAGGTGGGGGTGTGGTGGGCCTCATGAACGGGACATCCAGTCCCACGCTCGCCACCTCCTGCACCCCCAAAATAATAACACCCCCCCGATAATAAGGCCAAGGCCATATTCCGGGAGTCAAAAGAAAATAAGACCCTGTCTTATTTTTGGGGAAACATGGGTAGGATCTTATTAAATCTGTTCAATCAGGGCTTATCTCAGTCTTCCCATTCCTCTTGACTGATTCATTCTTCCCTTATGTAACTATTTACATATGGTGTAAATAGAAGACTACAGTCCAGTCTTCATTCATTCTTTCTATACAGTATGACCAAACCAACTCAACCTACTATTTTTTTCTACAACTCATTCACTTCTGCATGTAATCCTTATTCATTCAGCATACATACCTCTTCTTGTTTTGTCCCACACATTTTTAAATATCCCATTCCCACTGCACTAGTATGTTTCTCCAAACATACCCAATTCTCATTTCCATATAACAAAACGTTTTACTTTTTTTTAACAAGCATTCATCACTTCTTTGCAACAGCCCATGCATTTGCACTTCTTAAAATTTCTCCAGTAAACCTTCCATTTAGGTGAGATCTGCACCCATATAATCAAATGAAAATAATTAAAGCGTAACTGAATTTATAAATATCAACAGGGGTATCTGTCCAACTGGGTCAAAATAAGGAATGACAAGTCAATGCCACAATATCATGGTAATCCTCTTCCCTATTTTGACACACACCTCTTATAGATGCCACTGATCATTATAATATTAGATTAGAAATGGAAATAAAAACATTAAGGATTTAAAAAGTAGACAACAAACATTCTTTACAAGGAAGGGCATTCAGGGCTGGGAGAGTACAGCTGAGAAGGCCTGTTCCTGAGCCATTTCTTATTTATTTATTTATTTTTATGCCATCCATCTCCCCTATAAGGTGACTCCTCTATAAGCGGATCCTGTCTTAACAATAAAAAATATCTGAGCCAATCTTCTGAAAATAAGGTTCAGGCAGGTTCCTTTCCTTTAATCAAAACAGAAATATGTCACCAAAATAGTTCAAGAGAAGAAATGTTATAAAAAGAGAACATAATATCTGCCTCAACAGAGTTGTGCCAAGTGTGTTTCCTCATGTTCGCGTAACTTCAGACTGTAAGTGGAAGGGTAGGTTTTCAGCAATACTCAAGAGAAAACAAACATGTCTTGTTGCAATCCAATCATATCTGAATTAGAAAATATAGCTATTTCCTCTAGCCATACAATGTAAATATGTTAATTAGCTTTGGTTACTGATGTAGTACTGATTAACGTGCCTTTAAAAATCCTCCATGAACAGTATTTGCTGGAAAGGTCAGTGGAAAAAATTGGACCCAATGAAATATTAAAATATATTCACTCACCTGACACAGCATATCAGACTACGCTGCAGATGACATGTTATCTTCAGAGATGTTTCACTGTCACAACTACTACCAGAATACTCTCCATGCTACATAGTCATATGTTGGAATACTTATGTCTCAAGACCACAAACTGTAGTTTCTGGAGTACTCTAGTATATATACAAAACATACTGCAAAGCAAAAAATGTTGTTTGTATAATACAATTCCTCTAGTTTCCGCTATTTCCAAATTGTTCAGCATCACTGCAACATATACGGCTGCATCAACCACACTGCATTGTACCATATCATAAAATACAATGTGGTTGTTGCATCTCAGAGTGACATATCTCAATATACTGCAATAACCCTAAAAAACACATCATACCTTTTTTTGTAAATACCGCGTGCATACAAAATCACCTTGTTGGAAAATGGGACACATTCCAGATCCAATTTAATACTGACAGATTTTCATGTTTTAAAAAAATGCATACTGTATATGATGCTTTTGCGATACACCTTGGAGGAAGAAATAAATCAGTTGAGAAAAAACAGGGTCTATGGGGATTCTCAACTGTCCAGGTCCCAGTTGGCCCTAAGGTGCTTTTCAAAAGGTTAATGGACTTTCTTGGTTTTTCTATGAAAACTTTACACTTCTCATGCAAGAAGCTTCTTGAGTTGTTCAGTTGAACTGAAAAAGCTTCTTGGATAGAAGCAAAATGCTGTCAAAGAAAAATCAAGATAGTCCAGTTGACTTTTGAAAAGCACCTTTGGGACAATTGGAAAAAAACAGCTTTAAGTGGCAAAATTATTTAAAACATCTTATGGATTCCATTATTGGGTAAAAGGTACCACTTGTTATAAAACCTTTTTTTTTTTTTTTTTGGTTATCAGCTTGACTTTTGGAACGAACTTCCATAAGAAACAAAAAGATGTACGTATATCACTGATGTTGCTTCATTAACACTATAAAGCTGATGCTATTTGGAGCATTACCTGGCAGAGAACAACAAAGTTTTAAACCAAATACTTATAGTATAATAATAATACTGTAACAACAACAGCAGATTGAGAAAGGAAAGTGCTGAGATCCAATTTGTCCAAGAATAAGATTATCTCATACAATTCCAGATCACTAAATTTGAATTAAAAAATAGAAAATATTAAAAGGATAAATTGAAGTAGGTAACACTTCTTTGAGTCAATAAGCCAAGTAATATAATATATGAAAATTGGGGACATAAGAGAAAGACAAAACATTAGATCCTGTAACCCACAGAAAAGGATTGCTGCATGAAATAGAAGTAAGAATTAAGTTGGCTCATGAACTAGATAAGTCTCTAGTAAAGTCATCAATGGGATGCTTGATGGTCTTAGGCTGGTCATTACTTAATAGGATGTAAGATCAATACAGGCATTTGTTGAGAAACTTTATTGACCTTTCAATTTGGATATTTAAGATCTATACCTAGCTATGTTTAATATCACATAAAATAATTAAAAACCTAGTTAAATTCATGCAAACTAAAAAGGTCAAGTAGGACTTTTCTAAGTAGGAAGACTGAGACTGAAGACAATTCCTGATGGAGCTTGGAAACACAAAGCAGAAACATTAGGCATAGACATAGACATCAAAAAGTGAGTTGTTCTCCAGGCTCTGTGCTGTTTACGATTGTAAAAATTAAAATAAGCACCTTAAACCATTCCCAGAAAATAACTGGCAAGCAGTGTGGACAACCCCTTCAACCTTGGCATATAATATGTTCTCAACATCATGTTATGTATTAGTCAATAGCCTAGTATCACAGTTTATATCTATTGAAACTTGGGGTCAATCCTCACTAGCAATCCATGAAGATTCCAATGTAAAAGTTAAGTTAGATGTAACCAAGCATGGGAAACTGTTGCCAGACTTATCAGGTTAGAAGTACATGGTTGTACTTCCATGTACACAGCTGGTACATGGAATATCATTACACAAAATGCCAACTGAGAACGTGAAGGCAAGAACCATCCCTAGCTGTAGAGCTAATCTTTCAAAGAAGTACAATCCCTTCCCAAAAATGCTAGATTAGATAAAGATATACATTAGATAGACATATACATTTAATCCAGAAAAGGCAGTGTGTTTCCAATCAATTAACAGGCAGGTCAGAGTGAAGAAAGTCAACCTATATTGAATGTAATTCTACTGTTCTCATTCGACTTCAGGTGTGCAGTTTGGGTATACTCTTGACTCAGCCCTGAGCATAGGGATCGAGCTTTAAATGGTGATCAAAAATGTTCCATCTCCATTGTCAGACTGCCAGAGGCATTTTATTTAAAGAGTTTCCTATTTAAACTGCCTTGTTGCCACATAATTTTTAATTTTGTAGCAATTATTTTAATTGATCTTGTTAATATGAATTTTTAATGATTTAACATTGATTTATATATTTTATTGTAATCCACCTTGAATACTATTTCTGACAGAAATGCAGACAAAAATACCATAAAAGTCTTATCGCAAAAATGCTCTGGAAAGTTTATTATTAAATAATCACATTTTTATAAGCATTTTGACTAAATTGAGAAACAGAAATAACACACAGCAAACCAAATTCCATTGCAGAAGATCCTTTGGCATGTTTTCTAGATTACTGTATTATTAATTAGAGGAAGGAAGGAAGGAAGGAAGGAAGGAAGGAAGGAAGGAAGGAAGGAAGGACGGACGGAAGGAAGGAAGGAAGGAAGGAAGGAAGGAAGGAAGGAAGGAAGGAAGGAAGGAAGGAAGGAAAGGGAGATAGACAATGAAAAAAATCTACATCTCCTGTAGATTTTTATATACTGGAACTCAAGAAAATATTACACATTCTAAATTAAATTATTAATGAAAAGAGGATTCCCTCATTCCTTAAAACAGATATGCAGAAGAGGGAAGATACCAATGGCACAGTTTAACCCCCCCTGACCTTTGAACTCTGAGGGGGGTCATACACATGTCACTGTTCCCAGCTGTCTTTCCTGACATTCTGCCCGTTGCAGGGCCTTCGCCCTTTCCATTTTGTAGAAGTATTGATCTGTTGGCAGCAATGGGCTGGATAATTAGCCAGGAATTAGGGTTTCTATTACAGCCAGGAGGTTGCCCCAGCTGATTTATCACCTGAATAATTTACTGTGATTGAAAGGAAATTAAAATGAACTCCATTCAACAACTGTGCACTTTTATGGGCTTTAGTGAAGACTCAAAATCCAAATTAATAGCCTGGTGCTGTTTAATAGTCTACTGAGAGTAAATATGAAAGGCTTTCCTTGTCTGCCTGCTTCTCAGCTTTCTCATTGTGGCTGTAGACTTTGTTTCTCCTTCCAACTCCTCCCCTCTGCGCCCCACTAATATAATTCCAGGCAAACCCAAATTTTGTTTTTCCTTGAAGGATATACAAATGTAATAATGAATAAAGTGTTCTAAAAAACCCTTTTAAAAAGCATCCCATTAGAGTTACATTTGCCTTTTTTTTTTCAATTGTTAGTGATCTATCACCTGAAAGTAAAAGGGACATTTTCTGCATTAGCATTTTCATAGAGTGGGCTGCTTGCATAAGTCACTTTGATGCTTAAAGCTGTTTCCCAAAATAAATGCTTTAATCAGTTCTTCTGTCAAATAGGGACAGGCCCACTTTTCTGGTGGCAATCAATTTCTGAGTCCTAATGCATAGTAATTTGTCCTTCCTATGTTGCTGGTTCAGTCTCGTAAGTTATTTGTAGGTTCATCTCTCACAAATAAAAACAAATAACAAGGGGGATCATCCTAAATACATATAGAGTTGATTAGACCTGATTCAGCTTTTACATGTCAACATTCTAATTCTGAATGTACAAAACTTTAGATTTTAATCTAAAATTCCTGAATGAGAATTTTAATGTCAAAATTCAGAACTCATTAATTTGTTAGCATCTTTTAATTGTTTTGGTTTTCATGAGATCTATTAACATCGAAGAAAATATAAATATCTATCTGGAATCAGTGCCTTCCAGATATAATAAATAAAAGCAAGTGTTCATATGTATAATAAATGAAGAACAAACCTGGTCCTTTACAAATATGAATATATACCCTCCATCCTGACATTTTTAACTTGAAAACAAACTGTTCCGGTTTAGCCCCTATCATACATATTTTTCTTATTCCACCAACCATGGGTATTTTATTTGCTACTTTTCTTTTAACTTATCAATCGCTTAATGGTTAAAGACACTGAGCTTGTCAATTGGCAGCTCAAGTTCAAGACCCGAACAACATGAAATGGGGTGAGCTCCCATTATACTTAGTATGAAAAGGTAATTACTTGCCCCAGCTCCTGCCCATCTACCAGTTTGAAAGCATGCAAATGTGAGTAGATAAATAGGTATCACTTCAGTAGGAAAGTAACAGCATTCTGTGTGCCTCAGCTATAGTCATCCTGGCCTACATGACCATAGAAATGTTTTTGGACATTGCCTTGTCTAGGAAACTGAGATGTGCACATCCCTCTAAAACCAGACACAACTGGATAGGGGAAACCTTTCCCTTTTTTTGCCCTGTTCCAAAAATCCTCTGAAATGTGAAAGGTATCTGGGAATTACAGTACCTGTTGGATCCAATCTTGTTTCCCATTGAATAAAATATTGTCTAAATGGCCAGCGGACATTTCAGAAGGACCTAAAAGAAGTTATGTGCTCTTCTCTCCCATTCCTGGTTAAAAATTATACAATTTGGTTTTGTATATAACAGACGCTACAGTTTAAATTTCAATGTAGACAAATTGGGAGAAACATAACAAGAGGGATTGTGTGACTTTTAAGCTCTGCACACTCTGGAGATTAGATGCATCTCTATGTAGCTCTTGTGTGATGTGCTGAATGTGTTGCTGTTTACAAAGTAAACAAATTATGATTCCACTTATTCTTCACCTGTCTATTTATAAATAAGCCCAATTTGCATAAAATGCTGAATGTTTCCAGTGGCCTCTTTCCAGAGGGAAGTAATCAAGAATATTTTGTGACCCAGGAATGTCTTACTTTTCCAAAAGTGAAAATATAACCAACACACAGAAATGTACTGTAAGTAGCTTGTGAATATTTGATATTCTGAAAATGATGAACAGATATGTTTATTGCATATTATAAGAATGTTAATTTGGCAACTGTACAGTATTAGTGAACTGTGTGCATTCTAATAGCTGATATCCACATCTATGGAATATCTCAGAAGACATCCAGTGCTTTTCAAGAAATAGGAGAAAGGTAGGCTTCACATGGAAAACCTGTATAAGCCTTGCTGAGCCTGAATGAATAGTAAACCAAGCAGTGTTTGAATTTACCAAGCACTCAGTTTCAACTGTTCATGGTGAGTCCCTCATCAATAACCAGCTATCAACAAGCTAATACAAGATGGTGACATGGGTGGCTCATCGCTGTCCAGAGTAGGGTACACCGAGCAACACCCAATCACAGATAAACAAGATTCATTACATAATATTCATACAGAAGAAGGAAGGAAGGAAGGAAGGAAGGAAGGAAGGAAGGAAGGAAGGAAGGTATGTTCCAGATACAAGCTGCTTTGCTTCAAAATGCATAGAAAGGTACCTGAGCACATTGCTAACATATATATCTTCCTGTTACTCTCACACCAGAGGTGGATTCCTAACGGTTCGATCCGGTTCTGCCAAACTATTAGTAACTTGGCGTCCCGGTTCGCCAGAACCGTTAGCGACCTGGGCCTGCAATGCCCCCGAGCCGGTTCTTTCGGCAGCACCATAGGCACCGCCATTTTGATTTTGTTAAGCACTGTGCACACAGCACACAAAGCGCACACACGGCTGCAGCGCACCACTGAGCAAACCGACAGTAAGAGGATTTAGTACCCACTTGTCTCACACATAAATTGCCTCAGGACTTCAAACAACCCTTGTTCCCTTTCTACAACAGAAAATAGCATGGCAAAGAACTCAACAAAAATAAGTACTGGAATTCAAAAATAAGTACATAGAATTATTACATATCTATTTCCAACATATAACAGTCAAGCAATCCCAATAATTTTTGCCTTGAGGGATGACTGATCCAAATTGTCTTCTGTATATTTTTTTTCTTCTGTTATTTTTCATCTTATAGAGATGGGTATTTTTCTTTCAAAGGCAAAAAAAAGGTTTTAGCGAAATTCTCCTGAACAGGTCATTGACCTTAGTTTCACAACAGCCAAAGGATGTAGATTAAGATCCTCTGTTTCATTATGCAATCAACCTTATAGCAGTTTGCAGCCTCGCTGACTTCCCAAAATGGTTAAATCCAAAGGGAAGTCCCCTCATCCTTACTATAGATCAAAAGGCATGGATTATTAGGGAGACTAATGCTTATATGAGTCTGTAGAGAGTAAGGAAAATGGCCTTGGTAGATAGGAACCATTACCTAAGCAAAAAGGCCTAAAGCATTTTTAAAATCCAGAGCAATGGACAGGTAGTTTATTTATTTATTTATTGTTTTACAATATCAGGTAGTTTCATTAACATAATTCTAAAATACATACCATACAAAATAGAGAAAATATTTTTAAAAATCTACTACCATGTAAATAGAAAATCAGTCAATATGTGAAAATTTATCATATATAAGTAGTACACCAGATTATAATCTATTCCTATTAAGTTAAATCAGGAAATCCAGCCAAGTTTGATAAAACTATGGTTCCTACTTCTGAAATCTCATTTCTTTAACTTCCTCTTCAAATCTGGGCTGTGCAAAAGCCTGCCTCTAAAATAACACAATGGAATTTCTGAGGAACCATTTTGTTGTCTAGTCTCTTGTTTCTGTATAATATTCTTTTGCCATGAAATATTTATCTGTTTTGTCTTATGATCACCAATTCTGGATTACATAATGGGAATGTGTAGCAAACCATTCTGATATTTCTACAAGTGTACTGTATATTTATTTATTTAGACCATTACACCATTTAGACCATTAGAGAATTTATTTCCACATAACTATGCCCATATGATAGCATACAATAACAAACTGGAAGATTAACCAAAATATAAACCTGAGTACTTACTATGAAAATAAAATATCTTAAAGTAGAAACATTTATGAGAATTTTGTTCATATTTTGTCAGTATCAATAGCAAAATAAATTCCACTTAACAACATATAAAAGCATTTTACTCCTTGTAATTTCATACATATTCCTTTAGATTAATATCTTTATGACAATATTTAAATATTTTATCTAAGGAAACAAAATCTGAATTACAATTAAGACTTAAAAGATTTTACACTTAAATGTTATGTCTTCAGCATGCATGCTAAAGTCAGAATATAGAAGTATGGTTACTGCGTTTGAGCAGTTTCCATATGACCTCAGACAATCCCAGCTAAAAGATACATGCCTAATATCTATAAAAGGTTTTTGGGTAGTTATAATGAAAGAAAATACTGTAATCTGTATTTTAATGCTAATCTATCTAATTTTTCATTTTTTGATCAAAACAGGAAAAACATTTTAATTACTGATTTCCTTATCTAAATTTTATGAAGCAATCTATTAATTACCATAGGCAAAATGTAAACCAAACTGTTTACATTTGGAGAAATGTGTACATTTTAAAAGAATCTCAAATTTATATAAAGGGAAATGTTTAAGTAAGGCAAACTACGGTTAACAATTCCTTTCTTGGGCATTCATTTAATCCTTTAAATTTCAGAATACTATAATTTTGAATAATATCTGCACTTCGATCTCAATAAAAACATCTTAGTATAAATTTATGGAAGTCTCATTTCATGGATAGCGATGCTCATCAGTTAAACTTAATGAAATGAAAATATTCCCTTGAATTGCTGATGGGGCTCTTAAATACAAGTAAGAGCCTTGTTGGTATAGTGGTTAAGGCATCAAGATAGAAACTGGGAGATCATGAGTTCTAGTCCTGCCTTGGGCATAAAGCCAGCTGAATGACCTCAGGCCAGTCCCTCTCTCAGTTTTAGGAAGCATGCAATGGCAAAATCACTTCCAAAAAAACTTGCCAAGGAAAGTAGTTTTCCAGACAGTTGCCAGGCATCAATACTGACTTGAAGGCATAATAATAATCAGTCAATTACAATAGCCAATTTTGCTTAGAAGAGCTTAAATCCTGCGATGATATCTCTAATATCATAATTTTTAAAAAAAACACAAGTCTATATCCCAGGTCCTTGGGAAGGACTCAACAGGTGGCTAAAAATGGCAATTCCATCTAAACATCACAATGACAATGCAACCAACCATAACAACAAAAACAACAGCAAAGGATTGTGTATATATGGTTCATAGAAACTCCAGGAAACTATGAATTCAAGATCCGGTTTAACCAGGAAAGCAAGCTGGGTGGTTTTGGCCCATTCATTCTCTCTCAGCCCTAGCCACTTCACAGGGTTGTTGTTGTGGAGAAAATAGGAGGAGGGAGGAGTATTAGGTATGTTTAATTCCTTGAGTTATTTATAAAAATAAAGAAGGTGGGATGAAGAAGAGAAAAGAGACATGGCAAGGCATAGTATTACATGGCCAATACATTAAAAAAAAATTAGCAGGCAAAGCAGATAACAAAGATACCTGGCAATGGTAAAGAGCAGGAAAGTTGAATAAAGAGACAGAGGAGATAATTCTGGCTGCCCAACACCAAGCCTTAAGAATAAATGCATAAAAGGTAAAGGTTCCCCTCACACATACGTATGTGCTAGTCGTTCCCGACTCTAGGGGACAGTGCTCATCTCCGTTTCAAAGCCGAAGACTGTCCGAGCCAGCACTGTCCGAAGATGTCTCCGTGATCATGTGGCCGGCATGACTAAAGGCCAAAAGGTGCACAGAACGCTGTTACCTTCCCACCAAAGGTGGTCCCTAGTTTTCTACTTGCATTTTAACATGCTATCGAGCTGCTAGATTGGCAGAAACTGGGACTGGGTCACTCCATTACACGGTACTAGAGATTCGAACCACCAAACTGCTGACCTTTCTGATTGACAAGCTCAGCGTCTTAGCCACTGAGCTACCACATCCCTTATCATCAGGGGTGGGTTCTAACTTAACTCGCCGCTGGTTCACGTCCTCCCGCACTGTGTGGCCGCGTCTCGCAGTTCATACAGAGTACAAAGCAATTACA
>JANHFT010003190.1:24027-35914 GCA_032467955.1 Pseudoxenodon macrops | reverse complement strand
AGAACCGGTTCTAATGACATCACCAGCTGCCCTCAACCTACTCTATAGAACCGGTTAGAACCGGTAGGATTTCACCCTTGCTACAAAGATGTTAAAGACTTTTCAAAACAAGGTTTGGGTTTTTACTTTAAAAAAGGTTGGGAATACTATTAAGCAGCGCGAGACTCTTGTTCCAATTTTCAGTCTTCATGAGTATAAAAAAGAATCTCATAAAAGTTCTTATAAGCAGCAATACAAAAGTTGCCACACATAAAAGCTGTTGCAGAACTAATGCTGTTGCTAGAATCTGAAAAGTGACCCTGACAGAGAATGAGGTTGGCTCAAAAAGTAACTTCAGAAGAAGAGTTTACAGATAGCTGGTTCCCATCTATTATGCATTCTCATTTAAGTAATGGCCTGCCAGGTACCCAAATTGGGTTTTGGAAAAGCTGTTCTGAACTTCTCATTATTGATGTTTATTGAATAAATAATGCCTCAAGTTCTGCTATGCTATCTCATCATGGAGTGGGCTGTTCCTGAGATGGATGAGTGAAGAATGATGGGAGTTTACACCAAAAGTATATACACCCAGAACAGTCAACGAAAGCATGAAGGTCATCCAGCTGCCCAGCTAAAGCAGGCACTTACAGTATATTGGACATCAATGATATAGGAAGAAGTTGAAGTTGGACAACCGCTTTAGTGATAACAGCAAAGGCATACGTTCATACTGTGTGGGAAGAGGCTGTGGAAACTATCCCTCAGTTTTTCCAAGAAAGCCACATGGTTGGACAATATAAAGAAGTTGATGATTTAGTGATGGATGTTGGTTTCCTAGGGTTGAATGGCATTCAGCTTACTACTAAGGAATTGCTGAGGCTTTATTGGAGTACTAGTGATGTTTATGAACCTTCAAGATGTCTAATGGCTGATGATGCCATGCAGGAAAAGAAAATCCCAAATGGCAAAGACAGAATTACATGGAAACTTGGAACATAAGAAGCATGATCACAAGGAAATTCAATACAGTGAAAAATGAAATGAAATGAAGACACATTGACTTCCTAAGCATCAATACACTGGAATGAGACACTTGACTACTCAGGATGTGAAAAATTAGAATACTTGGGATACAATGTAACCAATGACTGAATAATATCAATTGGACTACTCGGACAATTTTTCCGTGTGACAGTTATTCAACTTTATGTTTTAACCAGCAATGCAGATAAAAAGTAAGTTGACAGGTATTATAATCAAGTTCAACCTAAAATTCACAGAGGGTGCAGCATGATATGCTGCTTGTGGTGGTAATTGAAATGTCCAAGCTGGAAATAGTAAGAAAAGAAAATGTAGTTGGACTCTATAGCTTTAAAAAATGTAAATGAGGCAGGAGAATATCTTATTTTCTGCCGTTGCAATGATTTTTAACTATTAACACATTCTTCAAGCAATCAAAACAATACTGGTAGTCCTCGACTTACAATAGTTCATTTAGTGACCATACAAAGTTACAGTCACACTGAAAAAAAGTTACCATTTTTCATACTTATGACCATTGCAACATCCCCATGGTCAAATGATTCATATTTATGACAGTCGCAGTGTCCCGGGGACATGTGATCACCCTCTGACAAGCAAAGTCAACAGAGAAGCCAGATTCATTTAACAACATTCACTGCAACTAAACAACTGCAGTGATTCACTTAAATGTAGCAAGAAAAGTCGTAAAATGGGGCAAAACTCACTTAACAAATTTCTCACTGAGCAACATAAATTCTGGGCTCAATTGTAGTCGTACGTCAACCTACGGACATAGACATCACCAGACAGAGTCCTGACTATAATATTGGTGCAAGGAGATGGAAGAACCCAATTATAAATGCAAAGATGTGGCCAGGAGCTAATTATGAACCCAATCACAAACTGCTCATGTGCAAGCTGCCAGCCAAACTAAAGTGGAAGAATAAAGCTTCCAGTTTTCATGATATGATCTTGAGCATATGACCACCATTTTCAAAGGTAACATTTGGAATTGCTTTAAAGACTCAGGAAATTATTTGATAGGGCACCAGGAAAATGATATTTTCAGAAGTTGTTAAGGAAGAATATAAAAAACTCCCAAAAACCAAGAAACAGATGGAGAGAACCTGGATCGATCTAGGATAACTCACTGCAGCTGGCTTGCCTTGGCCAGATCGCGCCCACCACCCCACCCCCAACTTGCCTCACCGACTCGCCCCAGACAATGCAACGCAGGACAATTCTCCACAGGACAATTCACTTCGGGATAACTCAATGCAAGATTACTCAACATGAGATAACTGTACTGTTATCCACCACTGTTTCTTCGACATTATTATAATTTTTGTCATTCACATTTCATTTTGTCCCTCTTTTAGCATCCTTTCTTTAATAGTTCTATTCCACCATTTCTTCGATAATATCAGATCAGACATATTTGATCTGAATTATTTTTTCCAGGATTGAAAACCCAATTTCATTCATTCATTCATTCATTCATTCATTCATTCATTCGTTCGTTCGTTCGTTCGTTCGTTCGTTCGTTCGTTCGTTCGTTTATTTATTCAATTTTTATAGCAGCCCATATCGCTCAATAAATGGGCAGATGCCATTTGAAAAAATATATAGTTAAAACAATAAAAACATTTTAAAACAATAAAAACTAAATAAACAGTATCTATCCAATATTTATCTGTCCATTAGCGAGGTTTTGTAGTGCCATAATGAAAATAAGACAAAAATTACTTAATAAGTTATTGGCTTAAGAAGTTCTCACTTTTATTCCTAATATCACTTTTAAATAGTTATTTTTAATTAATACATTTCTAGAGGATATTTACTCTATATTATACTTTTTCCATTTTTAAATTTATCATTGCTTGGCTAGTTAATATATAAATATGATAATAGAGATGTGAATGTAATATCATTATTTGATTTGTCTTTTAGTACATTCCATATTAATTTGTTTCATTTTGTTACTGCTCTGTTAAATTTGCTTATCATTGATTGAATATATAAATACTACTACTACTTAGGCAAGCTAAGACAAAAAAAATTAGACAGTTGTTAGAATTGAAAACAAGCAATATTGCAGCATCTGTAAAGTCAATGAGGATGGAAATAGATGCAGAAAAACAAGAAAGTTCTTCCAAAACATCTTCAAACTCAGAAAGAGATTCCAGCCTCAAATAGGTATGCTGAAGGATGACAATGAACAGATAATTGATCCAAAGAAAATATTGAAAATTCTGTACAGTAGAGAAGTCTATATGCAAGATACCAAAGAAGATATTCTATGCTTGCAAGAACCTCTAATATTATCATTCATTCCACAGTTTTCATGTAATATTTTAGCAGACAGTTAGAATGGAGCATAACCAAGATTGGCAGGAAGAGGTCAATCTACATTAAAGAATACTTAATTTTATTTAGAAGCATGGTCTCAAGTTCAGTGCAAGAATAAGGAAAACCAAGTGGTTTATATGAAGGGTCAATGTCCCCACTCCCCCAGTCCTTAGAAAAGGTCACCAAGCTGTAATCTTAAATCTGACAGATAGACAAAAATTTTAGTCACTTATATTGAAGTAAAAGTAGTCATTTTTACTGAATTCAGTAAATCTAAGTTGAACAAATTTAGCTTTGTTCACCTAATTTATTGTGTCAATTTCAAAATCTACAGCAATCTAGACCAAACAAAATCCCAACTAGTCCCTTACCCCAAACATAGTTGGACATCTCTGACTTAGAGGTATGTTGCCCTGGTTAATTTAATACATATGTGAAACACAAATCAACATTGGATTGCATAGAGGGTTTTTTAAATCCTGCTAACTCACGTACTCCCCCCTGCAGTAGGAGTCCTTTATTCTAATTTAATTTATTTTTACCATGCATTTTGTTGGTACTTTAGTTTTTCATGAGCTCATGGGAATTCTTGGGTCCAATTATTAATTCATGAATAGTAAAAACTGAACATGATAATACTGAAGCTGATAATTCTTGTTTTCAAATATGGTTCTCCAAGTATTAAAAGTATTCAATTAAAACTCATGTGAGAGACAATAATGTAAGTGACAAATGTGAAATAATTGATACCAAGAAACTGGTAAGGTGAAATGTTCCTTCAGCTTTAAATATTACCTGCTCTGGTTTGATGGGCTCAGATGTCGTAAAGATGTCGGAATAATGCTGTCTTTCAAAAACTCGATCCAATACTTCTAATTGTTGCTGAGTGAAAAGATCTCCCCGCATTTGTTTCCGAAGGAAGTCTCGACCCGGAAGCGAATGGCCATTTGGTATAGGAGATTCCTGAATACCTTTCCAAAAGGGGAAAAAATGCAGAGACAGATAACTATTACTACAGCAATTAAAGCATAGTTTTCATTTATTTTATTTATTATTTATTTATTAAATTTATATACCGCCCTTCTTTCGAAAGACTCAGGGCGGTGCACAGCCAGTAATAAAAACACACAATACAAAAGTTAAAAACCAATTAAAAACAAATATTACATATCTGGCCCTATTTAAAAATCCCAAAAATTTGAAGTTAAAAATGTAACATATCACATAAATAAAGGTTACCAAAACATCTTTTCTTTATGAGTGTCTGTGTGTTGTGTGTGTTGGTAAGTTTTATATTTATGTGTTTATATTCATAAGACTAATCAATGAAGAGTTATGGGGAAATGGTGTAAGAGATCATACAGCTGCTGAGTAATTGATGCAGAAAATATTTAATTAAGCATAATGGTAGTCAAAAGTCATTAAAAACATCACAAAACATCTCTTCTTGTAAATTATACTGGAATATCAAGTTGTTTATCTATAGTCTTCTAAAAGAATACAGGCCTCTTTAAATTCAACACAAAGCTCTCAACTTCAATTTCCCCTGGGACACTAACACAAATACTGGCAATGGCAAATATTTCTTTTCTGCTATGTACCCATCTGCATTCCAAAAGTAACAGAGAATTGCTGCTTCAGTTTAAGAAATGGTAAGTATCTCTAAAAAGTGGTAGGCAAACTGGTAGATCTTTAGCTCCCCAAAAATTGTATCTGGCCACTGATCTGAAAAAAATGAGTGAACCTGAAAAAAAGAGAGGAGAGAGATTTCCCTACATCAAAGGTAGAATAAACAGATTAGATTCATCTTTTTAAAATATTTGCATTACAGCAAGGATTTTCTAATTTCTATAGAAAACGTAATGTTTCGTTCAAGTGTTAATCAAGTGATGAAAAGAAACAGTGCTGATGAGTTTTCCACTCATTCTACTCATATGCTTTATATAGTATATAGTGTATTGTTAGTATTCCAACAAAAATGGTACGAAGTCTGAGGGACTAAGCATATCAGGAGAGATAGGAGGAACTGAATATGTACAGCTCAGGGGTGTCAAACTCAATTTCATTGAGGACTGCATCAGGGTCGTGTTTGACCTTGGGGGGCCAGGGTGGGCATGGCCAGCTTGACATCATTCGTGTCAGGTGCCTGTGGTGGCCTGAGCACTCTGTCAGCGAAAATGGGCTCTCGAGCTCCACTTTCAGCTGTGACAGTTTCCTGGAACCCTTTGCCAGTGAAAACAGAGCTCAGAAGGGCCATTTTTGCTGGCAGAGGCAGTGCAGGCCGATCCTTCACTGTTTCCAGGGCAGCCCCGTAGGCCAGATCTAAGCACCCTGTGGGCCGGATCCAGCCCCCGGGTCTTGAGTTTGACATCCCTGGTACAACTGGATGACAGAAGGGAAATGGGGGGACATGACTGAAATCTTTAAATATACTAAGGGTGTGACTAAGGCTCTAGGAGGCAGTACTTTTGATATTAAGCAAAAATCATGAATATGAAGGCATAGCCTCAGCGTGACAGGAGGGAAGTTCAAAAGTAATGTTAGAAAGTATAACTTCAGAGAAAGAGTAGTGGAAGCTTGGAACCAACTCCCAGTGGAGATAGAGGGTCAATCATCAGTAACTGAGTTTAAACATGTTTGGGATAAACACATGTCCATCATCCAGCAAAAGTTATTAAAAAGCAAATAAAAAACCAAAGGACAGACTCAATGGACCACTAGGTCTATTTCTGCCATCACTTTTCAATGTATACAAATCCTGAATACCTGTCTTTTCCACCAATGGAAAAATATCTCAGAAAACTAAAATTGTGTGATCCTAACAGGCCAATAAAATGGTTGGGATATGACCCAATTAAAGTGCTGTGCAAAAGATTGTGCCACCACTAAACAGATTGTGCCCTCTAAACAATTGAACTGCTGTTTAGAGGGCAACTCAGAGAGAGGTAACAGACCAACAAGGAAAGCTGGCAGGACAGATCATCAGGAAGAAACCTTTTTTGAAGTAAAAAGAAAGAAAGAAAGAAATGCTGAAGCAGAAAACAGGTTTTGAGAAAAAAGGGAATGAAGTCACTGCATCAAGAAACCAGAGGGCTGGAGACAATTGGAAGCTGTGGTAGATTCCACTCTAAGAAGCTAGACCAAAGTGTCAAAAAGACAACATAGAAGAATTTCTGCTGCAGCAGTTGTGAAAGAGGAAGATGTGACTTATAGCAGCAATACTATGAAGAAGTCATCTGTGATACAAGAGTCTTGTTTGGATCCAGCCTTCATTCCGAAGCAAATATATGGAACACAGGGGTGGGTTCTGGATCCTGTTACTGCCGGTTCGCTCAGGGATGGGCTGCGGCTGCACACACTGCGCAGGGGTTTAAAATCTTCTGTGCATGCACAGAAGCAAAAAACAAGATGGCCTATGAGAACCAACGCGAGGGCATGGCAGGCCCAGGTCGTTACCAGTTCCACCAAACTGGGCGGCCAAGTTACTAATGGTTCCATAGAACCAGTCCGAACCGGTAGGAACCTACCTCTGATATTTGTATACAGACTTTGAAAAGGATCTGATAAATTTCTAACCAATGTTTTGTCCCTTCCTATCTTTCTCTCCACCTTTCCCCACCATGGCATTAAAAGTCCTTCGTTCTTTATTCCACCACCATCCACTCTGATCATGTTTAATCAGAGAAAAGGGGGTTCATTTTTTATTTGTTTGATAGGAACAAACACTGGAAATGTTAGGAATACAGGCAGGATTTCTGTAGTGGCAATAATCCTCCTCCACTTTCCTTTTTATAACAACACAGTTGCCTGGGATACAGGTAGTCAGAGGTAGTATTCAGCCGGTTAGTACTAGTTTGTGTGAAATTGTAGCAGAGATTGCAGGTAGGCTCGCCTACCCACCCCGGGTCCATGATGTACTATTTTTGAGGCCAAGCGCATGTAGGGAAGACGAGCGAGCAAAGCGCATGCACGGAAGGCCAGGTGCATGCGCAGAAGGTGCACGCATCTGTGAACCAAGCGTGCATTCATGCTACAAACCGGTGGTAAGAATATTGGAAACCCACCACTGCAGGTAGCCCTCATTTAGCAAACATAATTGGGACCGACAACTTGGTTGTTAAACAAAGCAATCGGTGAAATGAAACAAGTACAGTGCAAATGATCTCATTTAAGCTTTCCTTTGCTTTACAGAGCTGTGAAGATTATAAATGTGACAATTGATCATAAAGTTACAACTCAGAATGGTCACTAAATGAAGCAGTTGCTAAACAAGGACTATTTGCTGGTGAAATCTATCATCAGTCCCCCTAGTTCCTGTCTCTTCACAAGAATCTTTTTCATATATTTGCACATTCAATACATTTTCATATAACAATGAAAAGCATTTAGCTGCCATCAATATTTTTAAAGTCCAAACTACAATCTGTCTTGCAGTTTCAATAAAACAAGTCTACACATAGAAATTGTGCATCTATGTCATTGTGCATCTATGTCAATGAACAATATATATATACACATGTGCACATATACATGTATACATGCCACACCATACACACACGCAAACATGTATCTCATGATTACATTTCCTAACTTTCCCAAATTATGTAATGCCTCACTAGACAAGCACTGGGTTAGTCAAGCGTAGCTTATAAAAATAAAAATCAGGAAGGTACTGCAGGCTGGAAAAGATCAAGGGTGCCTTTCAGCAGGGCATTAATGTACTGTATTTTTCACTCCATAAGATGCACTGTTTTTTCTCCCAAAAGCGGGAGATTATGTGCATATTATGGAGCGAATACGGGCAACAGGCTGCAAACGGCGGCAGCAAATCCCCGCCGCCTCGAACAGCTGCTCGGGTGGTGAAGGCTCCAGCGTTCCCCGGCGGAGGCAGCAGACACGGAGGAGGCAGCAATGGCGGGGTTTCCGGTCAGCCAACCCACTGATCGGTGGGGGCTACGGGAGGCCGGGATCCACCCGTCGCTCAGCTGAACAGTGGTGGGCACAAAGGAGCGGAGCCCTGACGAGCCACGTGCTGGGGCCGCGATAAGCTGACCAGGCTGTGTGCTGCAAGGACATTAGCTAGATGAATACCGGATGGACGCTGGGAGGCAGAGGCAGATATATATATTTTTTCTTCTTTTCCTCCTCTAAACCTAGGTGCCTCTTATTGTCAGGAGCATCTTACGGAGCGAAAAAATACGGGAGCTGGCAAATTCTCAAGCTCCAATCAGCGTAGGCTGAAATGATCCACCTGCCTTCTTACAAACTCGCCTAATTGCTAAATTCCGCAGAGGAGGCTCTTGGGAAAAGGACTCCAAACAATTAGTAGTGATCACGCAACAAGAAGCTCAAGTGACTCCGCTAAAACACAACCAACAAAAAACCAGCACGCTAAATGCATCAAAACACAAGAAAGCAAGAGTATGTCCATAAAATCTCAAGGAAAGAAGGGGGAGAAAAAAACAAAAAAACAACTCAGATCCTCAAATCCATTAATCCTCATGACAGGAAGTCCTCGACTTAGGACCGCGATCGAGCCCAGAAATAATGTTGCTGAGTGAGAAACTTGTTAAGACTTGAGTTTTGCCTCGTTTTACGACTTTTCTCGCCATGGTTGTTAAGTGAAACGCTGCGGCTGTTCAATTAGTAACCCGGTCGTGAAGTGAACCTGGCTTCCCCCGTGGATTTTGCTTGCCATAAGTTCGCAAAACGGGATCGCGCGACTTCCCCGGGACATTGCCGCCGTCGTAAATATGAGTCAGCTGCTGCCAAGCATCTGAATTTTGAAGGTCACGTGACCCTGGGGATGCTGTGTGTGAAGTGTGAAAAAGGGGCCATACGTCATATTTCCCCCCCCAGTGCCGTTGTATCTTCGAATGGTCACTAAACGAATCATTGTAAGTCAAGGACCACCAGTAGCGTCGCCGGGCTTTTTTCAAACACGGTGGCCTCATAGCCCAAAAGAAAGTCAGAAAAAATAATAACCAGCTCTGTGTAACAACTTTCCAAACACTGAAGCCATGAGAGGGAAGGAGGAAAGAGGTCATTTTGACCTTTAACCTCCAAGAACTCCCCCCCCTCCAATGGGCAAATGTGGAATATAGGCGTGCGCCCATGCGTGCGGCCTTCTGCGCATGTGCTTTGATCGCACGTGCATTCTTGCGCACATGTGCGTGGCTTAAAAAACGCAGTTAAATAGTACGAACCGGCTAAATCCCATCCCTAAGAGGCTGCAGTTCTCCCTTCCTAAAACTATGCGTGGAAACACAGATGCCTGATTCTCCAAAGCCCAGCCAGATGTTACTTCCAGGCCGTGGGGGTAGGAGGGTGTGTGTGTAGGAGATGTGTTCACCGTTCTGCCTAAATTGCCCCTTCCCCACAATAACTCGTTCCAAACAACCTGAATATTCACCCAGCTTCTGCAAGTCAGAAGATATGAATGGCACAATACACCCAATAGCAAATTCTCCACCTAGGAAGCCATGACAGATTTGGAACGGAGGAACATCATGGCAGCCAACGATCTTCTTTAATCCAATCAGAATAGAGCTGGAAGGGACCTCTGAGGTCTTCTAGTCCAGCCCCCTGCTCAAGGCAGGAGAACCTATACCGTTTCAGACAAGTGTCTGTCTAGACTCTTCTTAAAAACCTCCCACGATTTCTGGTGGCAAGCTGTTCCACTGGTTAATTCACTGTTAGGAAGTTTCTCCTTAATTCCAGGTTGCTTCTCTCCTTGAGTGGTTCCCATGCATTTGTTTCTTGGCCTGCCCTCCGGTGATTTGGAGAATAATTTAGAATAGAGTAACAGAGTTGGAAGGGACCTTGGAGGTCTTCTAGTCCAACCCCCTGCCTAGGCAGGAAACCCTACATCCACTTCAGACAAATGGTTATCTAATTTGACCCCCCTCTTTTCTTTGTGACAGACACTGGAATACTGCTGACATGTCACCCCTAGTCCTTCTTTCCTCTAGACTAGCTTCAATGTCCAACCAGGAGCAGCACAATCCCCCCTCCACAGCCTTCTACCTCTGCCCACACAGCCGTCCCTTACCTCTTGCTGCTTCTCCTCATTGGGGTAGGTGTCTACGAACACGCCCAGCCCTATGAAGGTTTCCTTGCTGCCAAAGACCGGCCCTAGAACAGACAAGAAATTGTGTCCACGACAAACAGTCCCCCGCAAATGTTTATCCGATGTTTCGTGCTTTCGGAAAAGCCGAAAGAATTTTCCTTTAAAAAGGGGAATATTTGTAGCTCAGGGTTGAAATGAGGGGTCATTGGTGCTCTCTGAGCTTGGTGGTTTTCTGGCAGGTGTTTCATTACCCAAACTAGGTAACATCATCAGTAATAGAGGGAGTGGGGTTTCTGGCAAGGAGGAGGAGGAGGAGGAGGAAGAAGATTATGGGGTCCTTGGTGCTCTCTGAGCTTGGTGGTTTTCTGGCAGACATTTCATTAAGATAATAGTAGGTAATATCATCAGTAATAGAGGGAGTGGGGTTCGAGGAGGAGGAGGAGAAGAAGAAAAAAGAAGAGGAGGAAGGAGGAGAGAAGGAGAAAAAGATTACAGGGTCCTTGGTGCTCTCTGAGCTTGGTGGTTTTCTGGCAGACATTTCATTAAGGTAATAGTAGGTAATATCATCAGTAATAGAGGGAGTGGGGTTTGAGGAGGAGGAAGAGAAGGAGAAGAAGAAGAAAGAAGAGGAGGAGGGAGAAGAGGAGGAGGAGAAGAGAGGAGGAGGAGAAGGAGATAATGACAACTGTGGGGTCCTTGGTGCTCTCTGAGTTTGGTTGTTTTCTTGCAGACGTTTCGTGACCCAACTAGGTTTCTAGTTTAGTTCAAAAGAAGACTTGGGCCAAAAGATAATTTAGTCCGAAGTTTGAAGATCCAATTGGAAAACATCCTTTTTTCTAACATACAAAACACTCTATATATATAAGTTGTTGTTTTTTTCCATTTGTCCTACTGAAGGAAACAAGGAAAAGTTTCAACAGGTAATAAAAGAAACTCATAACCAAATCTAAACCTGCCAGCAGATGGGCAGGCTTGCTGCGAAGAGATTGCGGCACCAGAGATCAACGTTTGGCATATATTTGGAAAAGTTTTTTTTTACCTGGCTGCATCCGATCCTTGGCGTACCAGATGGCAAAGCCATCTCCGTTGAGGTTTTTTTTCCCTTGCCCGTGGATTTTGAAATGCACCTGCATCTCCCAGTCTCTCAAGTAACAAGGCTGTGGGGAGCAAAAAGACACAGATTAGAAAGCAGAGAGAACCATTAAAAAAAAAAAAAAACAGAATTAACAGAGTTGAAAGGGACCTTGGAGGTCTTCTAGTCCAACCCCCTGCTCAAGCAGGAAGCCCTAAACCAGTGATGGCTAACCTTTTTGACATTGCATGCCAAAAAATGGGGGCAGCGCAGGGGGTTTGCGCGCACGCGTGCCCACACCCATAATGCAATGCCCTCCCCTCCTGCGCATGCACACACAACCCCCCCCCCATGCTCACCCACCCCGCATGCACATAGGCCTCACTCCGGTTGGG
>JANHFT010003190.1:0-14664 GCA_032467955.1 Pseudoxenodon macrops | reverse complement strand
TTATTTTCTGTATCTTTCTCTTTCCCCCCCATTTCCCTTCCTTCTTTCTCTCTCCCCTTCTTTTTCTTAAGAAGAGAGCGAGAGAGACAACCCTATGTTTGAACATAATTTAATTTATTTCCCTTTCCATATCTCAAAGGAAAAATCTATATCTCCTCCTGGAAGGCCATTTGCCCTATGTTATTGGGAGCTGAGGTATCACGCTATCAGACCATTTGTTTCAGCTGACTATCGGCAGCTCATCAGCGCTCCTAAAGACCCCTGCCATCTCCCTGCAATTGCATTCGGGATTGCTTGGTTTATAATTTGTTTTATTTAGTGAGCGTGTGCGTGTGCGTGTGCATGCGTGTGGAGGGGGAGGCATGCAAGTATGTCACCTCTGTGTGTTTTCCTGTCAGCTTCATCAGCTTAAATTATGTTTCCTTCCCCCTCCCTTACAAATTGGTGGAACAGAGCTGTTTCATTACTAAATTTGAAAATTTAAAAAACAACAACTGGATACTACTTATTTTATATTGCTCTCTTTCCAAACACTGATCTAAAGAAAAGTGGGAATAGCAGGAAAAGGTTGTTGCTGCACATAGCTTTAGAAGATGAGGAAAAAAAGCACCTGGGGAAAACTAATTCTTCTATCTATAAGCCATTGGTGGCCTTTCTAAATGGCAAAGGTTGTATTCCTTACAGTCTCAAAACTAGAGCGGCCACTTCATAGTAGTGACTTTAGTTGAATGTGTTTAGCAAACAGTCCAATACAAGGCTAGCAATTTCATTTTTGTAAATGTTCCCCTTAGACATGGATTGAGCAAAAAATAAGGACGGAGGTCCCTGTGGCATCCATGGTTATGCATCTCAGGAACACATTTCAATTTGAATGTATTGTTTCTCTGATACATGGGAAGAATTATCTGCTAAAAAATCTCCCTCACAGTTCTTAAACATTATGAAAGCACTGTTCTTTTCCTCTGGTCGTCGTTAATAAAAGGATGTGCTCAGATTTATCTATCTCAAAAGTGTAAATCTGTATGTTTTTAGATTTTTGGAGGGCTGCTGCAGGACATTTTAATTAGAATATCTTATCTTAGACAAATATATATATAGAGAGAGAGACATGAATTCCTTGAATACAATATAAGGCTAAAACCACTTATCACTATCAAAATAGATTCCCGTAAAAAAATAATACCGTAATATTGCAGATAAGAATTAGAATGCCCTAGGATTTAACTCAGGAGAGTGAAATTAAGGTTAAACAAATATCCCTGTTCAGATTATAAATGCAAATAAGTGGTAAGGGTATGGACCTAATGTTATATAAATATGTGCATTAGTTACAAAAACTGCATGTTAAAAATGTTCTTAATGTTTATTTGTGTTCCTACTGCAGAAGATGCAGATGCTGAGGATATTGTGGAAGAGATGAAGGTGACTCAAAATAACAAGTGAAGACATTGAGAGAACTGAAATGAAGGCAGGGTATAAATATTGTGGTTAAAGTGTAAGATTAGGAACCGGAAGACTCAGGATCTAGTCAAACAGGGAAACTCACTTCCATTGGGCCAATCACTTTCCCACAAGGTTTTTTGTTGTTGGCAAATGAAAACAACTAGAACGTACTTTTTAATTGACCAAAATTTCAAGTTAAGTTAGAAGTCCTCCAGAAGAACTTCAGCCTAACCAGCTTTCAGAAGGCAATTAATGTTGGGGTAATTCTGACCTGCTTCTTAATGCAGGGGTTGTGATGGCTTCAGCTCCTTATTTTATGGAATGGACAACTCCCAATAATTAAGATATAATTATAGATTATAATTAAGACCAAGATATTCATAGTAGGATGGGTCAGTTATAGATGTCACAAATGTCAGTGGATTACCTCAGTGCCAAGCCATATAGGACTTTATAAGTCAAAGCCAGCACTTTGAATAATACTTGGAAAGTCTTGGCAGCCCATAAAGACCCACACAAGAAGCAGAAATATAATAATCCCTTGTGACTGAGCAGCAGTCAAGCTTCAGGCTGCTACGGTTTGCACCAAATATAATTTCCAAATGCTCTTTTTAGGACAGCCTCATGTAGTAAAGCACAAATTTATATAAAGCACTTTGGTATTGTAGAGTTTGAGTTACCGGTACAATTGGCATAAGACACAAACTTGCACAAAGGCAGCAGAGAATCTCAATGAACAAACAACAAATGTGAACTTGATTAAGTTCAAGTTGCTTCTTCCCATCTAGACCTCAGCAGCTTCCAGATGTTTCCACCCTAGATTGAACTGGTGGTGGTGTTGATGTCTATGTACAGCTTTTTCTACAACACTATTACAGTTATATACTGTAGGTATATTGGTATTTGATTAGCATTTGGTAAATGGCTGTTAAGAAATGTTTTTGAAAACATGAATAAGGGATTGGGATTGCAAAAAAAAAAAAAATAGAACCATGCAAGGAAGGAAGGAAACTCCCTGGCCTTGCTGTGCTTTGTAGGTGTCTTTAAATTTCTGCCAGCCAGTTTCTTTCTAGTAGCAAAGGTAAATTGAGGAGACGCTGCTTCAAAATGGGTGCACCAGGGAAGGGGGAGCCATGGGGCCCTGAGAAAGATGTTACTGTAGAACCTTTGTTATAATAGGGACAGAAGTAGAGATTTATGCCCATCAGATTGCATTTTATATAAAGAATAAAGGGTTTTCTTGTTTGGGCTCCATAGGTGAATGAGAAAACAGATGCTGTGTTGTCCTGCAATTGTCTTTAATATCTTAACCTGGCGCAGGAATGTAAGAAAATCCAGTCACCGGTCTGTCTCTGGAAAGTCCCCAAAAAAGCAGGAAAAGAGGAACAGATACCATCCTGTAGTCTGCTACATAAGAATAAACACACAGAGATACTGTACACCTACACAAATTGTATATTTTAACATTCTGAATTTATTTTTTTTAAAGCCTTAAAATTTGTACTGGAAACCCCAGTAAAAGTTTCCTTGAAATGTCTCTAAATGACCACCCCCTACCAACAATGACAGAACAAGCCACTAGAATATAAACCGAGAGCAAACCCCACTCTTTACTAGCACTGATGATGTTACCTAGTTTGGGTGATGAAATGCCTGCAAGAAAACAACTAAGCTCAGAGAGCACCAAGGAGCCCTCAAATGTCTTTTTTTTTCCAGGCATTTATTAAAATTTAGCTCCCCATCCCCACTCAATCTAACAGGGAAATGCATTCATGATCACAGCTCTGTAAAAACCCACAGCATTATTATTATTATTATTTTGCTTCCATAATGCTTATAAATACAGTAAATACTTGTAGCAAAGCAGATATAAGCCTTCAATGGATTTCAAGCAACTACGTTGAAGTCAAAAATACCCAGATAGTGGGTGTCCTTTGTGCATGCACAAAGTGCAGGGTGTTGACCAAGCCTACCAACTTGATTTTTTTTACTGCTTCACTGTTGATTTATTGCTTTTGGTTACTTTTTTTTTCTTTTGTAATTCTTCTCCTTTATATCTTCCTTACAGCTATAGCTCAGGTGTTTTCCCAAATCATGGACCAAATGCATACAGATCCATAAGCTGAAAAACGTGAACGGGTATTCTAGCAATTTATTTTGCTTTGTTTTTAACATGGAGTGGAGATATGGGATCTTTATTACTTTGGTAGTACCTCGTGCAGCAGGGTAATTCTTGAGTAACCTATTGGCCAGCTGGCAAGAAAGAGAAATGAGCATCGTTCTCCATATTTCAAGATCAGCAAAGAGAAGGGAAAATGAAGTTACTGAAAATGTCTCCTTTAAGAATGCGCATATGTCTTAAATTTACAGTATATATTGATGTTTTAATTCTGAGAATATAAAATGACCATATGTTTATAATAAGGTTTCATATTTTAAAAATCAATGAAACTGAAGATGAACACTAGTGACTTTCAAGCTGCCTTGGGGCATGGAAACACTGCACCCTTGGAGAGCCTTCCTATATTGGCACAGGAGTATGCTTTATTTATTTATTTTACTTATTTATTTTGTGAAGCATATATAAGATTACAGAAAAAGTATAAACATGATTGTGAATACATGAAATGTATAAACATGGTTATGAATACATGAGATGGTTACGAATACATGGGGACATTAGGATAGGGATGCTAGGCACATTGGTGTGCTTATGCACGCCCCTATGCTGTAGCTGGGAGACAGTTGTGTTGGTTGTTCATAGTATTCCAGCATTGTGACACGGTTTGCTGAAATGAGATTATTGTGTATGAAAAACTTGCAGGTAAGATTTTCTACACAGAGCTGCTGCTGCTGCTTGAATAAATTCACTGAGTAATATCAGTGGAGCTCCTGATTTTTAATAAAAGTACAGATCTATGCATGCTTAAAAAGTGTCACAGCCTTAGATTTCTTACTTATGATACATAATTTTTACATTGATTTCCGCTTTGCCCCCAAAAAAATCTCCAAATAAGCAACTCAGACAGTTTATACTGGGTGCAAATTAATTTGGAGAATTATTATTATCTCTTTACCCATCCCTATCCACATTTGCATTTACTGCTAAAATAGAAGGTAGGCCACCTTAATATTACACTTCTCAACTGTGCTTCCTCTGAACACACAAATATCATTGTAAACATTGGTTCATACATAAATACAAAGCCGAAATCAGTCAATCCGATGGAATGTAGGGAGGAGCTGGAGGGAAGGGTGCATTCCAGAGGAGTAAGAGGCAACTCAACCCAGATATTATGTATGAGAGAAAGAGGGTGAAGACAGTAGCTGTCTAAGGTAGTAAACTATAGACGCCATATACTAGAGTCCACAGTCTGGCAAGATTCTGTCTATAGGTATGAAACAATTAAAAAAACTTCAGCTTGGAAGAATCACCACATGTCATTCTTGGTTTTGGACATGACACCCATATAAGTTCTCTTTCATGTTCTCACAAGATGACTAATATCTGTATTTGCTCTTTGGGGAACTTTGCTATTTTTACCAATTTCACTTCTTAAGAAACTTTATGCCATTAATGCTAGGCAACTACCTTTTTCACAAAACAGCATCGGGAACAATCAGTTTTCATGTCAGATAACAAGCCAAATTTCATTATTAAAAATTCTAACACTTTTTCTTTGGGCTCAAGGACTGTAAGAGTTCCCCAACTTTTCTTAGGAGGGAATGAAATTGTTCATAAGAAGCTCCTTATTAACACAGGACGTCTAAGATTGCTTTGTGTGCACACATTTATGTGTATTGTACCCAGCATCATTTTTTAAATTTATTAACCTAACATATTTAAAATACCTCTCTTTGTGTCATTAATTTATTTATGGAGGAATAAGACACGAACACTTTTGAAAAATACAGGATTTTAGTTATATTCTTTAAGTCTTCATTAGGCTCACAAACAGAAGTCCCTTACAGTACTCAATTAGCATTAAGTTTTCAAAGATAACCAGCCAAATGTTGTTGGTAAACCCACAAAGAAGAAATGGGTAAAATATTATTTTTTTCAAATAAATATGCTCCTACATAAGGGATTAACAGACATATTGCTTCTGATGATGTTAAACAGTTATGATTACTAACTTTCATAATCTTTCATGTAGGCTATAATATAGTCTCCATGTTCCCTTTTAAAACTATCCAAATCGATGGTCCTTAAACCATGTTTTAACACTGTAGTAGGTTTCCTTGTTCAACCTCATTTCAACTGTCCAGAACCTCCATCATATTCATTGGATGGTCCCTTCCTATTTACCGCATTTTATCCATAATTATGTATTTTTCTAATTTTTTCCCTGCCTTTTTCTAAAGTAAAGTATCCCAAAATTAGTAACTTTGTTCATTTTTATTTTTTCCCAGATATATAGATTGTCTTTAACTACAGAGTCCACAACTATACAAATAGTTATTCCAAATGTCATATTATATATTTATATAAAGTATTGGATTATTTCAGTTATTTATTTTCTTTCCTAATGATTCCCATCACGGAATTTGCAATAGTCATGTACCCGGTTATCATTTTAATAAAACAATTCACCAGAAAAGACATTCCAAATGATTTTCAGGTTAAGTTTTGGAATTGCTATTTGGTAGGAGCAACCATCTGTCATTTAATTTCTAATTGCAGCTCTTTTCGTAGCTTTTTTTCCTTATCTTTCTTAACAGAAACATTTCCAACTTTTGAAAATGGTTCTTCTTGAGCCAGATGTTGTACAGCTTCTCTTGGAAGCTGGAAACTCTGCAAAAGAATCTGGGGTAAAAGGTGTTCTAACAGCTCTTTGAGGTTAAACAGCAACAGGTTTCTTGAACAGAATGAAGAATTATTAGTTTTCCACAATATTTCTTAGATTTCCTCCCTATGTCCCATTTCTATCGAGCACTGAGGTCATCCACTTCACTTACCTACATACTCTACAGAAGCAGATGAGATGACATATTGAAATCTTCCCAATCTTCAAAAACCCTCCAGACAATCAAAATTTCATTTCACAACCATATTTCTCCTCACTCTTGATGACAGTGTGCATTATGATTGCAAATTATTTCCAAGCTCTGTGTTTCAGAAAACTGGAAATCTGCCATCTTTAAAGAAAGTAGGTCAATCAGCTGTTCTACATGCTTCTCACTTGTCTGTATCTCTAATCATTAAATCAGCTACATTCAGAATTTCACTACCTATTTCTCAAAAAAATAACCTTGCTACAATCTGATCATCTTCCAATGAATTAAGAAATAATTTTGTTAGAGACTATGCAAATACTAAGCTGCCAATATTTACCAGATTTCATATTTTGTTTCTTCTTCTGCACTGACCCAAAGATCTAATAATTAGAAAGGAGAAGGGAATCCTCCAGATGAGGAGGACACAAACCAGTGTGTCTGCTTTATTGTGATCAGAATTCTTTTTTGATTAGCCTAGATGGCTAAGTTCAGAGCCATTGGGATTCAGAAAGTATGTAAATGTAATCAATTATTGTTGGTCACACACCCAGCCAGATCTTTAGACATTTTGCATTTTTATCCACCTATCAAGTCCTTCCCAATGACGTGGGGTAGGCAGGTGTTTTTTTTTATGGTGTTAATGGTATTGCCACACGATGTAAGCTATTCCTAGTGAAGCTGCCTTTTGCAATTGAAGGTGATTTGGTCAATGCCAATGGTATGCAAGTGATACTCCAGATATTTCATATTTTTATTATGCTCATGGATCTAGATTCTAGACCCTTTTATTTAACTTAACTTATGCCTTTATAGACTTCTCTGTAAAAATACATAATGTTGTACGGAGATGATCTTGGGAGCTAGGTGGAAGAGCCACAGGCTCTAAAATTGTCAGGTAAAAGGCAGTTGAGTCCACAGAAGGAATTGGGTATTGCGAAGTCTCAGAAGGGACCCTCCATAGTTTCTTGGAGTATAAAAGTAAAGGAGACAGATGTACTTTCAGATCTGTAAGATTCTGTTAATGTAATGTACAATAAGGTAAGGTTAGAGCCAGAGGTGGGGTCCTACCAGTTCGGACTGGTTCTACCGAGTAGGTAGTAGGCCGCTGGTGATGTCACGGAGCTGGTTCTGGTCTGTGGACACCGCCATCTTTTTTGGGGGGGGATTTTTTTCCCCGGGATTTTTTTTCTTCTATGCATGCGCAGAAGCCGAGTTTCTAGCACTGCACATGCATCACCCATCTTGTTTTCGGCTTTTTTGAGGGGGATTTTTTGGATTTCTTTTGTACTGCGCATGCGTGCGTCCATGAGGCGCGCCCACACGGAATGGGAGGCAGCGAACCTGCAGCAAGGTAAGTTAGAACCCACCCCTGGTTAGAGCTAATAGTTCTGGATGTGTTTCCTGTTTGGACTACCTTGTAGGGCTAACAAAATATGTATGTGCATCTTTCTTTTTTGCTTGCTTTGGGTTTTTCTGGAATTGCTTTGAAATGTTTCATCATTATCAAGTGCCAGTCTACATTTAGTTTCAGTGGTACTGACTTCTACCATGTAAATCTTTCAGTTTGAATTTTAAAGCCTTTCACAGCATAAGCCAAATTCCATCATTAAGAATTCCTGAGTAATTTTGAACTCTCTCTCTTAAATGGAGATCATATGAAAGTTCTGTCTCTACTGTAGTACTACAATTATAGAATCTATTTCCAAAGATGTTCTGCCTAACTAATCTAATATAGTTTAGTTTTCTGAACAAGCAAACAAAAAATTGAATTTGGATTCACTGTACATATCTGGGTTTTTTGGGGGGAGTGGAAGGCTTGCTTTTGCTCGATGCATTTTATTATTGAATGCCACTTTCAATATTTCTGTCTCTCTTTCTGCTCTTCGGCTTAGTGCATTTTTAAATGAAGAGTTGTCTTTTTAAAAATGGTGTGACCCCATATTAAAAGAAAGAAAAAGAAAGTAAAACTACTGAGCACCAGCAGGAATAATTTTTCACCCGTTCTGCAGCGGGATTTTTAATAGGTTCTAAATGCATAATTGGTCATGTCGTGGGCTTCCTTTTTAAATGAGAATGTCAGCAGGCTGGCTTTGCGGCAAAATGTAATGTCTTAGGCTGCTCCACTCAAGCCTGGCAGCAGGTGTCACAATTCACCTCCTTATACTTGCCCATTGAAAGCAGATTTCATCCAATTGACCTTCACTAAGAGGTCAACTGACCCATAATTACAAAACTGAAGTTGCTTAGCTGGAACTGTTTTACCGACCTGCACCTGGAGATTTGCACCAGCCACTGAACACACTGACCTCTCTCTCTCCTTCATATAAAAGGCCTACTATGCAAGGTACAAGAATATACAATTACTATTTAGGTCTATCTATCTACAAGTCAGATCAAAATTTTGATCAACATTTGGAAATTTCCATATTGGTTGTCTTTTTCCATTAAATATCCTCATTTAATCTGCTGCAAAAAAGAAGTCGTTGCCTTGCCAATATTTAATCCTATTATATTGATTGACCAGAACTGTCAGTCTATATAATATATTTTTAACCTATCTTTTCTTCATCCTTAATGTTATTCCTTTACTTTTTGTTTTAAATAAAATATTTAAATATGTTATGCCTAAATAACATATTTAATATGTCATTCCTTTACTTTTTGTTTTCAAAACATTTTTCAATAAAATATTGAAAACTCAGTTTTCAATGTAATTAGGAGAGGAATTATAAGCAACTACATGGAAGAAACAGAAAAATAAAATTTGGATAAGTAAATAAATGCAAAATAGTGTATTTTTCTCTCTTAACACTACATTTCTTCTGAAATAATTGCTACAGCTAACATTTTTGACAGTGGGCAATTTATGAATGATAAAATAGACTTTTTTAACTCATCCACATTAATAATACTGGGCAGCTGTTGTATTTCTCCTTTTAGTAAGTAAGAAAGATGCCTGAGGTCTGCCTATTTCATGCATGGGAAAAGCACACAGATGTCCCATGTTATCTCATACCTCTTCCTGAAGCATCCAAGTTTTAAAGTTCAAAGCCTTTATTGTCAGGGTGCATCATGTATACAACAAAATTGGTTTAGCCTCTACTGGTGCAGTCCATACAAGAATACAAAACAACATGAATAATATAAAGAATAATTCTTATACAAATAGTTAGGGAGGGAAAACCTAGTCATACATTTCCATATGTAAGTCATATTCTGTGTAATATGTATATTACTCTGGTGTATGATCTTATATCAGGGTATATACATATTACACACTACACTGAAATTCGTCATATTAATCTGTTTATGATGCTGTTAAGGAGTCTGACAGCTCATGAGTAGAAGCTGTTTCTAAACCTGTTTGTCCAGTTGGCTATACTTCTGTGTCTTCTGCCCTATGGTAAAAGTGAAAAGAGACGCTGGCCAGGGTCTATTTCAAGTCTATTACTGGACTATTTGGGAAATATTTGTTGTATAGATCTGAGAATAGCAGAATAGTTTAAAAGTAAGGAATCTTCTTTACTTTACCACTCTTCACTCATCTTGCATTTATTCAGTGCAGAGATTTCTCTGTACTTAATAAGTCTAATATCACAAGAATTCTTGGTTCTTACTTTGCACTTGAAAGTACCATATGGAGAATAGGAGAAAATTGTTCAGGCTTCTACCAATAGTCATGCAGCAAGACATTAGGAACTATTTAGGAAGCCAAGATATTACAATAAACGTATGTGTTCGTGTAGCAGTTGTAAATACAGTTGTCCTTGACTTATGACCACAATTAGGACAAGAATTTGTGTTGCTAAAAAAGATGGGTTTTAAGTGAACTGTGCCCAATCTTATGACATTTTTGTCACGGTTAAGTAGAACAGTTAAGTGAATCATGCAATAGTTAAGGAAATCCAGCCCAGAGATTTTACTTGTTGGAAGCCAGCGGGGGAAGGTTGCAAATACTTATCACATGATTCTAGGATGCTGCAGCTCTTGTGAATGCATGCTGGTTGCTGAGTGCCTGCGTTTTGATCATGTGACTGTGGGATGCTGCTACTGTCATAAGTAGGAGAACCAAGTCGTAGATCACTTTTTTCAGTGCCACTGTAACTTGGAACAGTTGCTAAATGAATGGTTGTAACTTGAGGACTACCTGTATGTGACAGGTTAAAGTTAAATGTATTGCTTCTTGCTTTTAGTTTAATTTTTCACAAGATTATAGATTAGGCTGAGGGAGTATCTATCAGGGACAAGAATACTGAAATGCAAATAATCACCCTTCCCTGTTCCAAAACAGGTTGTTCTATATCAGGGGTGTCAAACTCAAGGCCCGCGGGCTGAATCCAGCCCATGGAGTGCTTAAATCTGGCCTGTGGGGCCAGCCTGGAAATAGCAAAGGACCACCCCATGGCACCATGCCCCATTTTTGGCCTGGACAGCCTCCTGCAGCACTTTGAGGGTCAAAACAGGGCACTGCATGGCCATGCACAGGTCCCCTGTGTCCCGTTTTGGCCAGAAAAATGTTGCAGGCCATCCAGGCCAAAAATGGGGTGCAGGGGAGCATACATGTATACCTTGCACCCCATTTTGTCTGGCAGGGTACTGCAGGAGGTGTCTATCCCATCTCCCTCCCCTCCCTGGACAGCCCGTGGAGGAGATCTGCAATGCTGATCCAGCCCTCGAAGAAATCCCCTGTTCTATATGATTTCATTGTCAAGATGTGGTCTGTCTTGGAGCCGTATAAATATTGGAAATGGGTGAACTTTTGCAAAATGGTAGTTGATATTTTTACACTGGTGGCACAATAATCACTCATCATGGTAACTGGAAATTCAGCAGCAATCTTCTGCTGAGTAGATATCAATCTACTCTACTTTTATTATATATTACTATATAATTTACTAAGTCTTACTACATCATTCATCTTTTCTCAAACTGCGCTGGGATGTATGTTAGAATACAGCGCCAAGTAATCCTGGAATTGCAATTTTAACATATCTGGCAGGAATGAAATTACAAAAGACTGAACTTATTTTGACAACCATTTTGTAAGCAAAAAAAGAGGCTTGATGATTACAGGACATAAATATACTGAGTGAAGCTGAGCATTGATTGCCAATAGTGATTGCCATAAGCTTTAATGGATCAAGAGTCTTAATTTTGAAACACAAATGTATGTTTTAAAATTTGATGCCTTCATAAGTTCTGCAGCTAAATCATGGCCTCTCATGTTTCAAAATGTTATTTTTATATCAGCAGTATTATTTGGAGATGCCTTCTCCAAATTAGGCCATCCTTGCTAACTAAATATTCCAAAAGCTTCAGTCCCAGAACATCTAGAAAACAGCAGGTTGGTAAATACTACTGTTCAACACATACATTCATCAAAATTGCATACATTCATTTTTTATTGATTCATTTGTTATAAGCTGGATGTGTACTTTCTTTTTCTTTTTTTAAATGGGCCGGGTATGTATACAAAAGTTAGTAAGCCAATTTAGCTTTGTAAGTAATACAGTATGACCAATTGTTATTTCAATTAAGAAAAAATGTGAATCTATACTCCTAAATCATTCTGCCTTTTTAAAATATAATGCTGAATTATATCCATAAGCAAGCCATTGAAAATCTGAATTTCAGGCTCTGCCCTGAAATCTGAAAAACATTTATGCCATTTGTCTGGCAATATGATGCAAAATGACAGCAATAGGTCTGAAGTCATATTAAGAAAACATTGAAAGCCAGTTTGGTCTAATGGTAAAGGCACCAGGCTAGAAAGTGGGAGACTGGGAGTTCTAGTCCCAGTTTCCCGCTTAGGCATGAAGAACTCCAGGGTTACCATGGGCCAGTCATTTCGACTCAATCCAACAAACCTCACAGGATTGTTGTTGTGTGGAGGAGGTAGAACTATTAGGTACGTTTGCTGCTTTTAGTCATTTATAGAAATGAGAGACTAAAAATCTAAAAAGAAATTAAACCTTATTTATTCAATGTTCCATCCAGATCTATGGCTATTTGGCCCTCATTATAGTTCAGCTTGTAACTTTGTGGGCTCCCTGTTTTTGCCTGCTTGACTCAGTAAAGCGTCATATGTTCTATAACAGAGGATGAATGTCATAGAAATGGCTACTTATATACTAATGTGTAAAAGTAAAAAGTTGAGGCTGGAATGTTGTTACCTTGTACTGTGCTAAAAGAATTGGAAGTCAACACTTTTTTTCTTTCTTCGCTTGTACCTCATATTTTCTTTCCCCCTCTCTTTTTTCTTCCCTTAATTTCCTATTTTTATTTTATATATTGATAAAACAATAAAAGTCATTAAATGAGATAATACAGGATACATAATGAACAGCATACTTCTCATTTTAATTCCAATCAATTGGATCCAAATAAAGCATCATCCTTTTTCTGAAAAGGGCATATATATAGAGAAAAGTAGAATGAATGAAACTTGTCCAAGAGATCAAAACATAGCACTCTTCTACTTCCTAATTGTTTAGAATGAATTTCTATTCACTTCTGTTTTATTATTATGCACCATCAGCCAAATATTCAGACTGGGTTTGGCAGTTTTACCCAGCTATCAAGTCCTTCCCAAGGATCTGGGATAGGCAGATGTTGAGATCTGAGAGTGTTAAAGGTATCATTGCAAGATATATTATGTTCTGAGTAAAGTTGCCTTTTGCAATTTGATGGATGGTGATTTTGTCAATGACAATGCTGTTCAAGTAATGCTCCAAGACTTTTTTGGAGAGAGGAAATCCAACAGGTTCTGACAGGTTCTGGAGAACCAGTAGCGGAAATTTTGAGTAGTTCGGAGAACGGCCAAATATCACCTCTGGCTGGCTCCAGAGTGGGGTGGGAATGGAGATTTTGCAATATCCTTCCCCCCCATCAAGCCACGCCCACCAAGCCACACCCACATAATAATAATCAGTAATGATTATTATTGTTACTATTATTATTACTGGGTTTTTTTCTTCTTCTGTAGACAATCTGAACTTCAAATCATTTGATGATTTTTCAATTCTGACCTTGACTGCATTGGTTTGAATAATTTGCTTTTGAACAACCAAAATTCAGATGTCAGTTTTTTTCTTTTAATATTCCAGTTGTAAGTCACTTCCAGGTTTTATCTTTATCCACTTTTGCCTCAATATTTTGTAGAAATTGACCATGAAATACTTTTCTTTGCATTCCGTTTGTGTTTTTATTACATTTCAATATTTAATTTTTATTTTCTATACGTTTAGTAAATTCCAAATTTTAACTTGTATCAATGCTTAATCTTAACTGTCTTTTACACATTTACTCAATAAATGTTTTTCTTCTTTGACAGTCTGCTTGACTGAAATAAACTTCTGCCTCCATTTCTGTGGGGCAGGTATAATCTACCAGTATAAGAATGGGGATATAATACATAGTGAATAGTCATAAGGAGTTTTTTTCTTCTTGTTTATTGATCCAAACTGTCCCGTTCAGATTGTGTCCTGTTAATAATTCTAGCAGTGTGCCATATCACAGGTAAGGCTTTGATATTATTTGTACTGTTCAATTTTTTTCCTTAGCAGTTTTCTCACTCTCTGAATATATTCTTTATTAATCACATTTTCAACTTGTCCATACTTGATGTTATCCAGCTATAAAATGTCCAGATACTAATAAGCTTCATCCTGATTGCTCCTGATGATTTGACCATTCTGCATTTCGATTCCATTACTGTTTGTTGTACTTTATTGCTACTATAGCACATTTCTCTAGGCCAAATTCTATCGCTGTATCTATACTAGAAATTCTATGGTAGAAATTCTTGTCAATGACTGGATTTCAATTTCTGGTTTTCCATAAGCTTCAGATCATCCATATAAAGGAGAGATATTTCTAGCATTTTTTGCTGTTTGATTTCAAAATCATTGAATGTGGAATCATTGCAGTGACAAATAATAAAGGTGATATCAGTCACCTTAGAAGATGCCTCTGCTAATACTCCTATAGACTAAAACATTTTTTTTCAGGCAGGCTGCTTGAGACATGTATATACATGCCAATTAAATATATATATATAGCAGTGACTTCATCTGCAGAGACATGGGTTATCTGATGTATTTTCAACTTCATATACATTAAACATGTTCAGGCTGGTTCTACTGAGTAGGTAGTAAGCTGCTGGTGATGTCACGGAGCTGGTTCTTGTCCGTGGACGCCGCCATCTTTTTTTTGGGAGGGGGA